>PVHX01004888.1:55074-119508 GCA_004024805.1 Geosciurus inauris | reverse complement strand
CCCGCCGGCAGGAGACAATAATCACGCCGTTGTTCTCAGAAAGCAATCTTTATTTTGTTGAGCGCTCTTCTTGCCTTCCTTGGTTCTCTTTTGTTCTCTCTCGTTCTTCCCCCCAGCCTCCTTCTATATACTTTTCATACAGCAGGAAGTATTACCGAGCAGAGTTACAACCAATTAGCAGGAATAGCATTATCAAGCACAAGGGGAATGCATGAGCAGAATACAGGCGTGTGTCAGAGCAGGCAATGCCCAGGAGCCAAGCATGCACAGTGACGTTACCGCCAGCCAATGCTGTGCACTTCCTTAAGTTGTCCACCTGTTTACTGCAAGTTTCTGGCATATAGCCAGGTTGCCATCTTGAAAGGGCAGGGCGGCTCCCGGGTCCAGAGAGCCTGCCCCCTACAAAGGTCCTGATTGATTGATTATGTTTCTGATAAGGACTCTCCTCCTAATTTATAGCACAACCCTCTTACTGTTTTCACATGGCCTTGCCTCAGTGCATGTGCAAGGAGGAGATACAGTGTGAGAGAGTACTGAGTTCTCTTTTTGTAAGAACAGTAATATGACTGAATCAAGCCCCCATCCTTACAACCTGTTTTAACTTCAGTTAATTCTTTAGCTGTCCTATTTCCAAATATTGCCACCCTGAGGGTTAGGGCTGTAGTATATGAATTTTGAAGGCACATAAGCATTCAGTTATAACAGAAAGCATATAAGCTTTAGCTATGAGTTCTGTGTTCCATATTAATATTTTTTTCTTAAAGTTATTATTTCTGAGAAGCATCTTTACTCACGATTTATATCAGACTTCATTTTAACCCTCATTTTAATATTTTGTTCTTATACTGACCTAATCTTCTCATTGTAGATGATTAATTTTCGATTGTTCCTTCCAGCATTCACTTCTTTTTAAAAAACTGATTCTCCCCTCCTGCTCCAGAATTTCTAATGCCATATTGGGCCTTTGGAAGGAAAATACTACTTTCAGATATTTAGAAACAAAAAAATATTCAAATGTTAACTATTGGCTATTTCCTAAAAAGTCTCATTTACATGATGATATATATATATTTATTATTTCTTTAGGTCAACAGATCAAATTTTCAATGTGCTTTGCACCAGAGAAAAATGTTCTCACTCAAATCTAAATCTGAACCTGAATTTTTCTTCTTTCTGTACTAATGCACCACCATTAACTGTTGAATCACCTGAGAGTTTATGAGTGAATTATAAAGAAAGATCTGAAATTTGTGTTTCCATTCTACCTAATTCCTGAATTCAAAAACTAAACTTCTTAGCCTAATGTTCTTTCAAATTATGTAGTTCCTACATTGGTAGCTTTGTGGAAAACATGCTAGATGGTAAATAAGCACATTTTCTATTGCTGAAATAAACATTCAGATACACTTGTTTTAAGCTGAGTGCGGTGTCACATGCTTGTAATCCCAGCACTTTAGGAGGCTGAGACAGGAGAATCATGAGTTCAAAGCCAGCCTCAGCAAGAGCAAGGTGTGAAGCAACCCAGTGAGACCTTGTCTCTAAATAAAATACAAAATAGAGCTGGAGATGTGGCTCAGTGGTCAAGTACCCCTGAGCTCAATCCCTGGTACCAAAAAAAAAAAAAAAAAAAAAAAGATATATTTGTTTTATAATGAAATTACTTATTATTTTGTAATTTAGCTCTCCTATTCAATAAACTCTGTTTTTCCTAATTCCTTCTTTACAAAACTAGCTTTCATTTGATCTGGAGAATTTTTTCCCCTTCCTTTTCTTCATACTTACTCAGGAATAAATTCTCTCTAGCAAAATTTTCCGATGGCACTGTGAATTCCATATGACTGAAATGGAATTATTATGTAATCATTATCATCTGTTGTTATAACAATTATAGTAGAGCAAATGATAATCTCAGTTTTTCACCCAAACTCAGGAAAAATTGAACAAATGGCACAAAAACTACTTTCTCCAATAGTAGATATTTAACTAATTTTTTGTGCTGATAATTACATATTTTTCCAGTCCTTCCAGGGGTGCTTTGAGTTTTCAATTGCCACGTTCTCACTACCACTATTACCTAATTTACTCTTTTTACCATCTTTTATATTAGCCATTCTGCAGGAAAGTGATTCAGACTTGCAGGTAATATACAAGGAACATACTTTAAGAGTTTCCACAAAAATTGTATGAAATCCTCTGTTAATAATACCAAACCATACTGGTTTTGTTAATAATGCTGCTATTGATGTCTAAACATTTTTTTAAAAAGAAAATTGCAACATGATCTTTATAACTACTAGCATTAAGATTATGCTTTAAGATACTGGGAAGCATTCAAATGCAGGAAAATATTATGGATACATGTAAGTAGGGGGAAAGTAGATATTTTTAGTTGGCTAAGGTAGGACTTTCAAATAAGTTGATTCCCAAAATGTTTGGATCATATCTTTTCATAATAGGCTGTTGTACAGAAGTTAGTTCTTGCAAGATTTACGATTTGTTATATTTTTACATCATAAATTCATAAACTTTGTTTTCAGTCACAAACTCCAAAATCAAAAAGTGATCAAGCTGATTCAACATCAGCATTTCAAACACTGGGGTTCCACTGGGTTTCCCCACCACTGCCATCACTTGATATGATTGGACCCAATTCTGTGAAAATTACCAAATTATTCTATTTCCAAGGCCAGTTTTAAAAAGAAAAATTATCTCTGACATTCTAGAGTAACTTAATAAACAAAAACACTGGATTTCAGAATATTAGATATTTTGTTCCTAATAGAATGTTTATTTGGATAACTTTGAAGTTAAGATCTAGGACATTCTAGCTTCTAGGACAAAAATCTCCTTATCCATTTCTAAGTCCTCAGTATTGAGCTTCAGTCAGGAGTTCACACTCAGCTTTTTAGGCTAATTTTCTTTCAGGCAACTTGTCGCTCTTTTCTGCATCTGTGTTTTTGTTAGGGACAACTTAGTCCACTATAACAGGCCTCCCTGACTTCAAATCTGAAGGACAGATTCTGAAACTTTTGTTCCTTACTTATCCAAAAGGTATGTGTTTGTGAAAGATAGTACAGCTGTTACTCTTCCAGCCCCTAGTCCCTGCAGCTAGCTTTGTACTTTTGCATCTTAGGTAATGTCCTTAATGAAGTCATCAAAAGTTCTTCCACATCTTTCTCTGTAGGTCAATGGATGCTGACTCATCCAACATTTGCATAATTAAGGGGGATCATTCAAGTGAATATTTGCAAAACATATATAATCTGCTTCAAGGTGATTTCTAACTTTCCCATAAGACAAAAGCTCCTGGCAACCCATAACAACATTTTCATTATCATTATCATCTTTTCTATCCAAGGTCCTTGGTTATACATTGCAGAGTCCTAGGTGAGAAGAAAAATAGTGTGAATTAATTCAATACATATATTTTTTTAACTGCAAATATGTGCCAGATTCTGGTGATATAAAAGGAATATGTCGATTCCCAATTTTAGAAACAACACTCTTGAGAGAGCATGGGGAATAAGTAGAAGAAAGAGAAATATGATAGAAGGCCTTTGCAGGTATCCAAATGTCTTAACTCATTTTCTGCTGCTGCAACACAATACCTGAAAATAGATTAATTATAATGAACATGGATTTATTGATTGACTCATAGTTCCGGAAGCTGGTAAATCCAACACCAAGGTCTGGTCAGGTTTGGCATGTCTGATTCCAAGATGGTGACATGAACTCTGTTCCCCTCTGGAGGGGAGGATCCTTCGTTTACTTGACAGAGGGTAGAAGGACAAAGAGTCAAAGTGGGGCTAAACTTACCCTTTTATAATGGTATTCATTGCACTCAAGAGGGCTCCACTTTAATGGCCCTAATATTTCTCCAAATCCCATCTCTTAAACCCTACCACAGAGACAACCAAATTTTAATGAGTTTGGGGATGACCACCATTCAACTATAGCACCAAATAAGAGATCATATTTCCTTAACTTGCAATAAGGAAAGGACAGAGGAAGAAAATATAGTTTGGAAGAATTTGAGAAAATGGAATCAACATGATCCATGAATTGACGTGATTGTTGTAAGAAGGAGATATTTAACCAGCCTAAGTATACTTACTAGTCAATTTTTCATCACTGTTACCAAAACTCATGACAATAACAACCTAAAGGAGGAAATATTTATTTTGGCTTATATTTTCTAAGGTTTGAGTCCATGATCAGCTGGTTTCATTTATTGGGTCCTAAGATGAACAGAACACCATGGTAGAAGGTCATGGTAGAGGAAAACAAGTCAGCTCATATCAGCCAGGAATCAGAGAGAGCCAGAGAGGAGATAAACTCTTCCACTGGATACACTTCCCAGTGACCTCCTTCCTTCAACAAAGGATAGGACGTTCTAGCTTCTAGGACAAAATTCTCCTTATCCATTTCTAAGGATAGAAGTGACTTACTAACTCCTAGTAGTCCATTCAGCCATTCATGAATTAATCCACTGATGATATGGGAACTCTCAGGATCCAATCACTTCCCAAAATCCCACCTCTGAACATTGCTGCACTGGGGATCAAACTTTCAACACACAAGACTTTGGGGGGCATTCCAGATACAAAATACCCATATCCATGAAAATAATCATGAAACCAGTGAATGACGATGCAGCTATCTTGAATAAAGAACAGAAGAGGAAGAATGCATTTGTCAATAGAAGATGTAAATTGTTTTGAATAAGCTGAATGTTATGCATCTACTAAGAAGTTTGTAATGCACACTCTGATTTCAATTGTACAGAATTAAGCATCTTCCATAAAGCATTTCAAGCCATGAGAATGAAGGGCATTTTGAAGACAGGGGTTACAGCGAGGACATAAGGGTCAAGTACAGACCTCTGGGGTAACATCACCTCCACAGAGCAGATAGAAGGGAGTATATTCACAGAGGGGATATTTACAAATTAGTTTAATGGAAAATGTAGTCATCAAACTGAAGAGAGGATAGATTCTTTTTAAAAAGCAGTAGAGAAGTATTTAGATGTCAATCAAGAAAAGGAATGTAAGTGGTTTATATTTATTGAAAATCAGGAGCCACAAGTGGCTATGGTAGAGCAGTTGCTTTAGTTTGAGGGTAGCAACGGTGAGAATTTGATTACTTAATTAAATAGCAGAAGTTTCTTTTTTCTGCTCTCCCTTGAATCTGAAGCTTTCAAGTTTTGCTTTTACTTAAGAAGTGAACTGACTCTACAGAGAAAATATATTCAAAACAAAAATGTTTTAACTTATATGGATTTTCCACGTATGAAGAGTAAGCTAAAGTTCTGAAAGGAATGGTGCTGAGCATTTTGAAAGTGCATTAGGGATCTCAATTTTGCTGTCATAACCATTACAACACTCAACTTACGAAACTTCGCCAGAAAAAGTACTTGATGTTTTTAAAATCATAGTCACAGACAATCACCTCTGATTTCTTTTCTTTAGCTACAATTCAAAAGAGTGAAACATTTTCAAAGAACATTTTCTGTTATTCATGGCACTTAAAAAGGAATTTATTTTCTGGTGATAATTGTATGAGCTGATCGAGTTCTTTCTATAAGTAAAATTTTTGAAGTTGGTATACATAATCTCAGCCCACTAAGGTAATTGGTCCTCTTTTATCTGTGGTCTTACTTTCCACAGTTCATTTACTTAGAGTCAACCATATTCTGACAATATTAAATTAAATTTGCATAAATATGCAGTTGATAAAGTTTAAATTATGGCTATTGTGAGTAATATGCTGAAATCTCCCACCCTCCTTCTCAGTCCTGCCTAGGATGCAATCCATCCCTTTGTCCAGGTGCATGCTACCTGCCCATTACTTAGTCATCTGTCTTCTTGGTTATTAGATTGTGCATATCATAATGATTGTGTTCAGGCAATTCTTCCTTTACTTAATGATGGACCCAAAATGCAAGAGTCACGATGAAAAGGAAGCACCCTTTGGTACTATGTGGCAATGCTATAAGGAAATAGGAAAAATAAATATATAAATATATATATAATATATATATACACACATATGTGTGTGTGTGTGTGTGTGTATGTGTGTGTGTATTTCAGTACTAGCTACAGCAAGAATTCCAGTTTTGGAATTATATTAGAATTATCCCCTGCACATAAAGATGACTGTAGTTTTAGAATGATGGTAGAATTCCTTTATACTAATAGTATTGATCAGCTCAGGCCTAAGGATTTACTTAAAATGTGAACAATATAACAATTTTCTTTAACAATGAACAATAGTGATTACCAAATGTATATATGTGTTCCATCTTGTGTAATTTTTGCTGTCTGTGGATATTAGTTATCTTGTATCCAAAAGGAAATGAAACCTAAATGTTTAACTGAGTTTCGGATAAGGGGTTGTAATGGAGACATTAAAAAGGAGGATAGGGCTCAAATTTAAGATTCCATGAAAAAGATAAATACTATTAGTAAACACAAATGATATTGGAAGAGTTTGGGAAAGGAAAGTCAAATAAAGACACTCAAGTGCTTATGACTAAAAAAAAAGATATTCAGGTATATAGGTAGAAAGTGGAATTCTATGTTTGTGTTCCTGAGCTGAGATCTAGGCTACAGCTGTAGTTTCTGTGGTTTTTGATTATATAGTTTTCTTTTAATTCTGGAGTTGTTTACATGCATTATTTTCTGGGAAATCCTTTCTTCTTGGATTACAAATCTTTCTAATCCTTTGTCTTCTCCGAAGAGGCCAGACTACATCTTAAATCATAATAAATGTAATATTACTAAAGTAAATTAAATTTGACCAGCAGTTGCCTCAATAAATAGCAAATTGTAAGTTAACTATATGTAAACAAACTGCATCCTAACTTGACAGCATATATGGTAATAAGTAGCAATCTTAGCCAATCATGGAAGCCCAGCTTTCCACTATTCTCAGGCTGCAAACCTATAATGGTTGAAACAAGGCAAACATCAAAATGTAACCAATCAAGCTATTTATTTTGGCACTTCCTCTTCTGTCTATAGATACTGCCTGCCCACATTGCCTGGTGAATAACCCTCACTGATTCAATCAGTTGTCTAATTTATGAATTGTTTCTTTGTTCATGTAAACTCTGCTGAATTTGATTTTTCTAAATGTTTTCATTAAACAATTTATATTCCCATAACAACATGAACTTTCCATTTTAACCTAATTATGCTTTATTCTAATTATGTCTTTGTTTATTACTAACCCTAAAACTTTTTTGAAATACTCTCATTTTCATTCTTTCCCTAGTATAGCAAGTTAGTATTAAAGAAATAAATTAAATAATTCAATAAAATAAATAAATAAATGAATTTTGCCCTACAATTGTTTGGTATGGAACATCAGATACATCAATTATGTTTGCACTAAGAGAGGAAAGAAATTAAATTAAGGTAACTTTTGGTTTCACAATAATCTAAAAAAAGTAGTAATAAAGTTGAAATAGATACTGTGTCTTAAGGAATAATTGAACTTTATTCTTTTAATCTTTGGCTTATGATAATTGTTCATGAATTATTCAACTATTTGAGTTTGTTGAGTATCAGGAAGTTTTTGGTTTGGCCCTGGCTAGAAAATCAAAGATATTGAAAAATATGTTATCAGAGAATCAACTTAAATTATAATAATAAACTGGTAGTATTCTTTTCAAGCCAAAATTTCTGCATTTAAAAAAATTCTTTTCATAGAATATTGTAAATTGACACTTAAATTGTACATACTTCTGGTGTACTGTGTGGTATTTCAATACATGTATAAATTTCATAATGTTCAAATCAAGGTAAAGATACTTATCTCCTCAAAATATATCACTTTCTTGTGATGAAACATTCAATAGCTTTTCTTCTAGCCTTTGGAAATAAAAAGTACTTCTACAATAAGTAGTCATCTATTGTGTAATAAAACAGGATATTTATGTCTCCTTACTATAACTGAGTTCCTATTGATGACTTAGCTGACATTATATCACTGATTTCTTCCCATTGTAATCAAATGCTTTGGTGGAATGTTCACACTCCTAACTTTCTTCAAGAGCTAGCTTTTTAGATACTCATGTTTAATCCTATATAATAAATGGTGTTTGTAGATTGTGTTGGATGTGTGTGAATGAAATTAGAGGAGAGAAATCTAACAGAGTCCTCAAGGACTATTTAACATTTCATTCTTGGCTTTTGCTATCCCAAATCATTTATTCAAATTACATGAGATGAGAGTTTGAGAAACAAACACTGTGTATCAATGGAAATTATTTTCTAACTTATTTCAGCAATGAAAACAAAAATAGAAGATATTCTGCTGCTGTATTTTGCTCAATTGCTAGACTATGTATAATTTAGTAAATCTCATAAGAATAATCTTAATCTCAGAGTCTGTTTCCTAGGAAACTCAGCAGATGATATTGATACAGGAACTGTTCCAAGGAAGCAGATAATGGGATAATGAGTTGTAACTTAGTCACTCACTACCAGTTTTACTGGTGAAATAGAGAGTCCTTTAGCACAAGATAAATGGGAATTTGTTACCATTTTCACTTTTGGAGAACTTGGATGGTATACTGCTGAAAGGAAGTGTATTAGTCCTTCCATAATGTAACACATTGAAATAATGTGTGAGACATGATAACTGTAAGGACAATAGAATTGACAATTTCTAAGTACTACTGATCTCAACAAAGACAAAGTGATGAGAACAGTTGACTGGCAAGTAAAACCTGGGTTCATAAGACAAAATCTCCTTGTTTACTTATGAAACAGGTTCTGTCTTTGAAGTGGAAGACTGGGAAATAGGCTCTGACAGTGGTGTAGATGATCATATTAGTCAAGCTTTCAGGGAGGTACGGTAGATATATCAACTGACCTGGTATACTAAGATCAGAGTTCTAGTCAGGAAAATATGAGACCTTGACCTGTAAGATGGAAAATTTGGGTTCATGCACTGAAAAAGCTTGAAAGTCCATATTCTCAGAAAGAACTTCTGAGTCTGTATATATGTCTCAGTATTCCTTATTTAGTAATATCACCAAGGCTTGGAAGAAACCTCTCATCAGACCAATGTGTTTTTGATCCCCTTCCTTACCTAGATCCTAATAAATAGGGCTAATTACAACATGTTCCATCTAAATATAAGCAAAATATCAAAACAAATGAAAAGAATAATAACTTCCAAATTTAAGGAGACCCAGTTCATACATCTCAACAGAAACTAGGAGAATACGCAGGACATGTATTTCCATGTATGCATGATCAAGAGGTCTGGAAACTAAGGCTGGATATATTACAAGTTATCTAGTTGTGTTTATCATCTGGGATACAAGATTTAATACTTTGAAATGCCAGCAGAAACTATAAATGTGCTACTAATGAACTTTTAAAAGCAAGAGTAAAATTTCCCCGTAACTCACAACTATCCTAATTCAATTATTAGTTTTAACAGATTACTTTATATGTTACCTCGTATTCTCTATGTCTGTGTTGCTTTTGAGGAAAAAAAACATCCTTTGATATTCAGCATATCTTTTATGACTCATCAAGTTCACCATGATCTAGTCTAGACTAAATTTTCTTCACTCTCAATCTAAGATGATTATCTTATTCTTTTACATGGGAATGAGGGTCTTTAGTGTCCTCATTCTTCTGCCTCATCTAACTCTTAGCTGATCCCTGTTCCTTTTTTAACTTTTCTCATCAAAGACTAAATCATACCATGCACCTTGGAAGAGTCCTCTCCTGCATAGAGGTGACTCTCAGTCTTCTGGGTACTCAGCTATGCTCTCTGAAATGGATATTCTCCACTGGATTTCAAGTACACTTAACTCTTTGCCCTTTGAAAAGAAAATAAAAGAGTGGGAAAAAATTGTCTTGTACCATTCTCTTAAACCTCAAGGTAGTATTCTGTTTTATCTTTTTTCAAGTAAAACTTCTGACAACTGTTCCGAGTTGCCTTTACTTATCCAGTACTCTCACTTATTCCTTAAAACTACTATTCTAATTTCAAACCTTATCAGAAACTCAAATTGTTCATCTCAAATCAGCAATACGTCTTTATGCATCTATATGCAATTTTCATTTTTCATTCCTAACTTGATATAGTCTCAAACATGAAATTATTTCTTTCTTGGCTTTTGTAGCAAACCAATCCCAAATTTTTGTTCTCGCTTTGTAACAAATTATTTGCTGTTTCTTTAGAGATGTATGGATCACTATCCAAATATAAATAGTTGAGTTCCTCAATAGAAATCTGTTCTACCATGTTTTTCATATTGCAATATTCCTGGAAATATTATTCATAGGTAAGAACAAATTACCACTTATCCAAAGATGCCATTCACATTTTCATTCCCATTTATCTCTTCTCTGAGCTTGAGGCTTACATTTAGTTATCTACTTAGAGTTCCCTTTATAGATCTTTGAAAGGCAACCAAAATTCAACATGTGTAAATTAAATTATATTTCTCCATACTTATAATAGATATTTTATGCTCTTTTTTATTGCATTGATGATGCTGTCATTTGATCAATAATACATAGAAGTTATGCAAAGATAAATATTATCTTGGACTGCCACTTCTCCTATAACCACCAACCTATGTAACTCACCTTGTTAGATTGAACTGTGGTTCAAATTCTATATGGCCCTGTATTAGGATTTCATATCTACTCCCATTCCTATGTTATACAAAGTATTTTCTTCATGTTTCCCCACTCCATGAGCAAGGTTTGATTTGCAGTCTTGTACGCTTGTGAACCACCTTAATAACAAACCACCTTGATAACAGCACATCCCAAATAACAGCCTAAGTCTAGAAAATGAAGATGTAAACCTGCATGCAACCATTAGCCCATCACAGTCCCGTAAGGCTCAGACAAGTCTAGTCTGGATGAATACATGGAAGTTAACTTGCAGATCTATGAGCACTGAAAATACTACATATTTACACGAGGTACACTGGTGAACACCTATAATCTCAGCAACTCCAGAAACTGAGGCAGAAGGATCACAAGATAGAGGTCAGCCTCAGCAATTTAGTAGGACCCTGTCTCAAAAATAGACATAAAAAGGAATGTGGATATACCTTAATGGTAAAACACCCCTGGGTTCAATCTCTAGTACCAAAAAAAAAAAAAATGCCATTTTAAACCAGAAAGATTTTAGGTTAGTTTTTTTTTTTTTAATGTCACAGAGCCTAACTGAAATCATCAGTTTTATTATTCTTACCTCCTACATACCTCTTAAATTGATTTTCTTTTCTTTATCTTTTGCCTCCACACCAGATCAAAGCACCTATTATCTTTTATCTTAAATACTGAAATAATTGCCTAATGACTCTCCTTAGGTCTATTCTTTTCTCTTTATTTCTTGTCTCAACACTACTTTTGGAGTTGTTCTTTGAATATGATCTTAATCAAAATACATTCATTTCTTTCCAAAACTCCTTGATATTTAAACTGAATTGCAGTTCTTTGATTTAATAAAAGAGGCAAAAATTCTAAAAGCTTTTTACAAATGGGCTTGTTCTCATTTTCTCCATGTCCCTTCATTGCCTCTCCTTCAATTAAACTGTCATTTTGGCTCTCCTCCACTTGTGACATTTTCCTCACTGTCCTTCTGTTGTTCCTTCTGACTGGTATTTGTTCTGGTTCTTTGAGTTAACTCATGTTGCCCTTCAGATCACAAGTCACTTTTGGTCAAGATCAAAGCTCTGTCATACCTTTCCACCATATGGGTTTTGTGTCTCCTACAACAATTCAAAATGCATTTTTGAATTGCATTTTATGTATATCATTGCTGCTTTTTTATGTATATCATTGCTCCTGCAACAATTCAAAATGCATTTTTGAATTGCATTTTATGTATATCATCGCTGCTTCTGCTTATATTAAAATGCAAGCTGCTTGAAAGCCTGCCTCAGGTTTACTTTTTGTGACTATTATATTTCCTGTCAAGAGGACAATGTATGGTTTATTGAAGAAGCTCTTAAAGAATGAGTAAATAGGTTTTCTTAAAATTGCCCTCAAAAGGACTCACACCAAAACTGACTACTGCTACAGGCTTTTCCATTGATGTCTCACTTAACCAAACCTCACTTGCTTTGAACTGAGACAACCTCTCTGTTGAAATTACTTCTTGCTTTGTTGCTTATGGATTTGCTACATCTTATCTTGCATATATGCAATCAAAAGTTTTTCCACTTGTCAGTTCATCCCATTATGTTTTATTGTTGCCATTGATTGCCTCAGCTTAGTGTTATTCATTTTTAAAAGAATATATTTTTACATTTCTTAAAATAAAGCTCAGAGTAGAATGCAAAAAATTTGCAGTTGGGCTCGTTAATTCTATTTTATTTCTATACCTGTTGACTCTAAGTTCTCATTTCCAAAATGAGAAATGTTTTGACTTATTATTTTTCACATGTTTGAGCCTTAATACTTTTGTTATTCATAAAATTAAAAAAATGTAAAGAAACTGAGTGGAAAATTAGTAGCAAAGGCACTGTAACATAGGAATATTCACCGAGCATATACATAAATAATATATTTCTAAAATAAATTTAATATTATTTTTATACTTTGTCTTTTTTTTCTTTTGTTTTCTTGGTTATGAAAAGAAGAGGTTCAATCCTTCAACAGGAGGACTGATTTATGCTGGAATAAATATAGAATTATTTAATTTTAATTCTCATTGAAAATTATTTTTTGCATAAATGTTCTGTTTGTGAAATTAAGTTTTAAATTACTTTAACATACTTGAACATGAGAGTCCATTTTCTCATCTTTGCATAGTTGAAACATCACTGACAATATATGCTGTGGAATAGGGAAAACTCAATATGACATGGAATGTCCCATGCAAACCAAAAGATGCAGGAGAAAATCCACTCTACCCCAATTATCCAATGAAAATGAAAATTAAAGGAAACACTGGGACAATAGAAGTAGGAATAGATATACTAAGGTATTTAAGAGAAAGTCAAACAAGGGAAGCAGATTCACTAGGGAAGATGATGGTAAAGAGGCTTTTGAATATTGAGAAGGAAGTCATTACACAAGAAATCTCATGCCTACACAACATTAAGATTAAGATTAAGAGCAGAGGAGAAAAGTGGGTTATAAATGTGGTTTTGAGACATCTCAGGGATTCAGACATCTCTCCACACTCCAGTAAGAAGATAGATGTTAAAGAGCCATTAGACAGGGTTGTATTGTATATCTAGGTAGAGAATAAAACCAGGTCTGCAAACTGAATGTTTATTTTATTATTACCAATGAACATGGTGAATTATTTTAGCATTCTGCATTTTAAAATGTCAAAAGACAAAATTAAAACAAATTTAGTTATCAATAAAATTATCAGATTTGTGATTCATGATCCAGCCTCCATTCTACAAAGTAACATGAGCTTCCCAATGGACAGTAGCAGAACAGGTTGTTTTAAAAGTGGGAACAAATACATAGATATTACAAAATATGCTCATCAGTTAACATCAGGTTACTTCCTATTACTTATTTGTAAGGGTTAAAGCAGAGGGGACTTCCTTATCATGTCAGCTGTTTGAGGATTTGGCTATTATCTTTCTCCCTATTTGAGGGAAGTTCATTTAGACAACATTAGATTCTGCATGGTGTAAAAATTAAGTATGAGTTATTCCATTTTGGTTTGGTCTCTTGGGCCCAATACAGGAGCTCAAACCCATAACTTGTTATAAATTTTACTTAACAGAGTAATAAAACTTCCAGTTCCAGCCTGAGAAATAAATAAGCTTCATCTTTCATGTCCTCACACAAAAAAAGCTGAATAATCTGAAAATGAGCAATTCTCTGTTAAGCTATTGTGATCACAAGGCTATCACCACTCCCAAAACTGAAGAGATAGATGAATGCACAGAATCACAGCTTAATGTAAGCATCAGCTACTGCTGGACTTAGTAACTGGCAGAAACACCCAAATCACAGTTACTAATTGGTGGAGACTGAAATTTGACTAGTCGAAAAATCCTAGGTAAGTTCCATAGTTCCATGAGATTTTTTTCTAGGAGTTTCACTAGCTTCCCAGAGCAAGAATTAGAGAACAATCCCCCCAACTCCCAGTTTCTGAGAAAAGGAAAAGTAATTTTTGAAATACCCTAGATCATGTTGTTCTTAATAATAGAGAATGCCGGTCTAGGAACATAGGGTGTAGCTTTGTGGTGATGTAGCTTTCCTAGCATGCACAAGACCCTGGATTCAGTTCTCAGCACTGAAACAAGACAAAACAGGACAAAAGCAAAAATGAGAACAAAAACACAACAAAAAAAGAGCCCCTGCCATCAAGAGAGAGTATTTCACTAAGGCCTACCTGGCATGGATGAAGGGAAAAACCCAACTACTCAGCCTCCTCTAGCTCTCAACATGGATCAAGGGAAAACCCTACTCCAACCCTATCATCAAGCCTTGCAGTTTCACTTAGGGGCCAAAAAATTGAGAAGGACTCATAGTGTTCACAACCCAGGTAAAGCCTCACTATAAAACTGGAATTTGATCATAGAATTATAGGATGCTTTGTCTGTTATACACTTTACTCCCACATCAACAGATTTTGGCCATGCACAGTGGCACATGCCTGTAATGTGAGGCTGAGGAAGGAGGATTGCAAGTTCAAGGCAAGCCTCAGCAACTTAGTGAGGCCCTAAGCAACTTAGCAAGAACTTGTCTCTAAATAAAAAATTTTTAAAATGGGGGCTGAGGATGTGGTTCACTGGTTAAGTTCCCTCTGACATGTACAGGTAAACTTTAAGCACAGCCTAATTTATCCCCAGGTAAATATGAAACCTCACATTGAAGACTGTTTGCTTCAGTTGTTTGTTTTTTTTTTTTAACCTGATGTATCCTGTCTAGTTTATAAGAAGAAAAGTCATTATAAAAACAAACAAACAAAACTCCCCACAGTTTGCAAAATCAAAGTAATCTAAAGAACCAGACACATAAATGGTAAACATTTTGGAATTATCAGACAAGGAATTTAAAATAAGATTAAGTTGCTAAAAGCTCTAATGGAAAAGTAAGCATGATGCAAGAGAAGTTGGGTAGTATAATCAGAGAAATGAAAATTCCAAGAATTAAAGGGAGATGCCAGAACATTTTTTAAAAAAATAGTAACAGAAATTAAGAATGCTCTTAGTGATTTCATCAATAAACTAGGTAAAGCCAAGGAAACAACAATGAGATGAAGATGTCAATAGTACAAGTCAAACTGAAAAACAAAGAGAAAAAACAAGAATGAAAAAATAAATAAATAAAAAATAAAAATGAAAGCAGAATAGAATATTTAAGAACTGAGACAAATACAAGATCCATGATACATGCATAATGGAAAAAAATACAAGAAGAAAGAGAGCAAGAAGTATTTGAAGTTATAATTACAGAATTTTCCAAGGGCAATGACAGACAACATCACAGGTCCAGGAAGTTCAGAAAATCCAAAATAGGATAAATATAAAAACATACTCAAGTAGACAAATCGTATGTAAAACATAGAAAATCAAAAACAAAGAAAATGTTTTTTTTTTTTTACATCAGTGAAATGAAACACCTTATCTATAGGTAAACCAGTTTAATAATTATATTAATTTCTCCTAAGAAACTATGCAAACAGGAAAAAAGTGGAATGAAATTTTTAGCATCAGTGCAGAAATCTGTATCCATTAAAATTATCTTTCAAAAATGGAACAAAAATAAAGAACTCTCACAAAAAGAAAAATTGAAGGATTTGATTTTTAGCAAATCTTGAAAGAAATGTTAAAAGCACATCCTCCAAGAGAAGAAAAATGGTATAGGTCAGAAACTGCCATTTACATACCTAAAGGAAAAGTGTTAGAGAAGCAATAAATGAAGATAAAATAAAACACTTTCAATATTTTTAGTTTATCTAATGGATATATTTGTTCAAAATAATAATCAAAATACTATATTTAGCTTTTGTCTATAAGTGAATTGGATTATAGCAATATAAAGGATAGAGAAAGAAATTAAGACATTTTAGTACCTTCTTCCAAACTCCCTTTGATTTTTCTGCACTTTGAATGTTATATGTCAAGTTGTAGATTTTGATTGCTTGTATTATGCTTTGGCGTTCCTGAGCTTTTGGTATCTGTGGTTTGTATTTGGTATTTGTGTTTTTGTATCTGTGGAAAATTCTTAGCCATTGTAAACTTCAAATATTTCTTCTCCAATTTCTAATTAGTTACCCAAATGAGTTGACAACTTAGGTCCACCATCCAAACCAAATGTGACCAAAACAATAAAAAACCTGAACATAAGTGTTCATAATATTTTTATGTATGATTGCCCCAACCTGGGAATACCAAATACTTTTCAAAGGATTCCCTCCCACGTCCTGCATGGGCAGTGGAAACAAGGATGCCTCTGGTGGAATGGGTTGGCTGAGAAATAAAAGCTAAGAGAAATAAGATGGCAAAATAACCACAGAACACACAAAGTAGTTTCAAAAGCAGGGGCAGGATGGGCAAGCTGACCAGAGGGGTCCAGATTCTAACACACAGGATCCTGCATCTGCTTTATTTATATCGAGGAACATCAAAGGCCTTCCATAGAATGTTCTTCACCAAAATAGGATAAAGGTGGGGACAGGTAGGCTGCTCAGTTCCTAACAGGATACGCCCATCTCCAGTCCTGCAATGAGGGATCTTCTTAGCATAGCTGAAGAGGTCACATGCATTGGACAGTCTATCACTGTGGGAGTGCCACAGGAAGTTTGCAATGCCAGCCCTATTTCCTCCCCGGCTGCCATGTAGAGAGAAGGTCTTCACACACTCCACAGATGGCTTCCCACAAAAGGATAAATGAATAAACACATTATGGAGTAGCCATACAATGGAGTATTATTCAACAGTAAAAAAAAATGTGCTTTCAAGTCACAAAAAAAATATGGAGAAGATTTAAATACATACTGCTAAGCCAAAGAATTCAATCTGAAGAAATTGCATGCTTATTTCAATGTTGTCCCAACTATATAACATACTAGAAAAAAAAAGAACAGTAGAGAGATTAAATCTAAAGACTTGTCATTGCTAGAGTTTCATCAGGAAGGAAAAAAGAAAGAATAGGTGGAATACAAGAAAGGTTTCGTAGTGGTGAATACATGCTCTCAGGCATTTGTCAAATCCATAGATTTACCATACAAAGAGTGAATACTAATATACACTATGAAATTCATTAATAATTATGCATCAATATTACTTCATCAGCTGTAACAAATATGCTGTGTTAATGCAATATGCTAATAATGAGAAAATGTTCCACACTAATACAATAGGTTAATAAGGGGGGAAACAGTGAACATGTATCCTGGCACATCCTGAACCTCTGCTTAATTTTATGCAACCTAAAATTTCTCTAAAAATTAAGTCTTTTCCATTTCATAAAAGGTGATAAAAGCATGGTATCACAAGTGAAGATTCCCTGAGAACACACTGTTGATTGGTAAATCTTGTAAAATACTGCTTCTGGACATAATGATAGATTGTGACAATAATGTTCCCATTGGGAGGAAAAAAACAGAAAAACAAATTAAATTACAAAGTAGTATTTATAATGAAATCAGGAAGCTTTGGAAGCAATTAAGATTTAAGTGAACTAAGCTTTCAGGGAGATACTTTTGTAGTATATCAGTAAGGCATCTCAAGTCATGCTATACCCCTGGTGATGTTTGCAAATACTGGATGCAAGCCTAGGCAAGAAGCATTCTGCTTGCGGGGGCAGGAGGGAAAAGCAAAATTTGGGTAGCAAAAATTAGAAAAGTTCTCAAACACCTGTTTAAATTTCCTAACAAAACAATCATTGAACTGTTACTGAATGGGAGCTAAGTAGATAAGCAGAAATCTTCTAAAGATAAAATCTCCTACAGGTTTATGAGACTTTAAACAAAAACTGCCATAAATACTGGCTTCAAGCACTTTTCTGATCTTTTTATCAAAATGTTTGCCAGACTTTTAAACTATTAAAGAGACTGGAAACTATGATGGTACCCAAGAAGTTCAGAGCAGAGAGTTGGCTAGGTGAAGACCAGCTAGGTTCTTAACCAAAGACCCTGCAAGGATGAAATTTAGGTACAAAGGTGCAATGGAAGTAGAGTTAGTGTTTCCAAAACTGAAATCCAATCCCATTTTAGCTATATTTTTACTGTATTAAGTTGGGCAGCTCATCCCTTGAGAGATTAAAAGGATCTGGGAACGTTCTATTGTAGATAAAAGTTAAAACTATCTGAAACATATATAACGCTCAGCATTAAAAAAAAAAAACTTTAAAGCAATAAGAAACATGACTGACAATTACAAGATGGCAATAAATGACAATACACAGATGGTCTAGATATTTGAGCTTGCAAATAAGGATTTTTGTAGGAGCACTCTCCAATACCTTCAACCCCTCCCTTCCATCCTTCCCCATTCTATGCTAATAGACTTGCCAGAATGCACCCCTTTGTTTGTGACCTTTGGATCTGATTGGTCCAAGAGTGTATTTAAGCTTCTATACTTTCTGGAATAAACGGTGTTTTCTGCTTCTCGCTCAGGTGTCCCTGCTTCTCATTCCAGGTGTTTCTGCATCTCCCTGGGGCAGAGCGATTTTAACCTACACCCCGGGGTCTGGGTGAGTGACCTTGCAAATCACCACCAGAGAGACCCCATATCGTCTTCCCCAGAGACCCCTTCTTTCTCCGTCTCTCTGGACTCCACTTGTAGAGTAGGCCCACGTGGCACCCCTGCGCCCACTTTTTAGCGATAGATTTTAAAATAATTATAATGAATATGTTAAGGAAAAAAGAGAAGAATATTATAATATGAAAGAAAGATAATTTTTATCACAGAATTATATTTTAAAATGAATGAAAGCAATGCCCATGAATTGGAAGAGTCAATATTGTGAATATAATTTCCACTAATTGTTATGTAAATTTGTTGTAATTCCATCAAAACATACATAAATTTATTTTGCTATTTTCTCAGGTCACTGAAAAATTATTAAATCTGTAACATCTTTTGCTTAAGTTTAAATCTCCCAACCCAGAAAACCACTCCAACAAGGTAGAAGAGAAAGAAAGAATTTTTCTTATTGAAAAAGTATTAAACCAAAATGTGATCATAAGCACAGGACATCTATTAAGAATTTAAAAAAAGACATAAATCTTGTCCTTTTATGTAACCAAGAAGATATGACCCAATCCATACATGTTCTCAAATTAAAAAATAACTAGTGATGATTACATTTCAGAGGAGACGGTTCCTACATTCTTGAGAAAGACATCCTTGGTTTCTTTAGCTGACAAGAAGCATGTTCAGATTTCTAAACGATTCATATGCACTTCAAAGAAGCAGAGGAAGAATTCACACATTTTCTAAATGCTTTAAGAAAAGCAGAGGGTGAGCAAGAGAAGAATGAGTGAATCTTTTCCCTTATTTTCAACAGGGATGATGAAGCCTCTTGTATTTCAAATTGTATTTGTTCTTGAAATCTCCTCCTAGAGTTAATAGAAAAATATTAGCATTACAATAGCTTATCTCCATTGCTGTTTTTACCTTTCTCTTGGTAAGTTGCAGGTGTCTAAATATCTAGCAAGTCTTATTAAAGCAATTACCAGAATTACTACAGAATAACAGCCTTATAAATAACAGAATCATTTGCCTTGGGGGAATAACTTTTGACAAAGTTAAATTAAATTCTTGATTAGTATTGTTATGGTTCAGATATTAGGTGTCTCCCAAAAGCTCATGCATGGAACAATCCAAGAATGCTTAGAAGTGAAATGATTTGGTTGTGAGAACCTTAACCCATGCATTAATTCTCTGATACCAATTAACTTGGTGGTGTGGCTAGAGGAGGAGAGTCATTGGGGGTGTGCTGTTGGGGTATATATTTTGTCCCTGTGGACCAAGTTTAGTCTCTCTCTGCTTTCTGATTGTCATGTCCTGAGCTGCTTTTCTCCATCACATCCTTCTGCTCTGATGTTCTGCCTCACCTCAGGCCCAGAGCAATGGAGTTGGCCACTTACGGACTAAGACCTCTGAAACTGTGAGCCCCAAAACAAACTTTTCCTCCTCCAATTGTTCTTGTCAGGTCCTTTGGTCATAGCAACAAAAATCTGACTAAAGCATGGCAATTTATGCCTTTAGCAATTGTTCTATATTCTCAAATAATTTTCCCTGTGTGAAATGCAAAAGAATTCATGACCATCACCTTATATTGAGGAACTATTACAAGGAACTAGTGAAAAGTACAGATTCAACTTTCAGTGTTTAATATATATGGCTTTAATTGTCTTAAATCTTGAGAACTAATCCAAACTAAGTGATCCCCCCATTGGATCTAAATTAATAATTATACAATAACTGTAAACTAAATCTCCCAAAATAACACACCTTTACCTTAGTTAAGAAAAATGCACCCTAAAGTTAATCAAGTAACATCAAACTTGTTTTTTGCAGTCTCTGTCAATAAATGTTAGATTTGTTTGTCCAATGAATAGGTGTCTTTTTCTTTTCTTCGTCATCCTTTCAATCAAACCAAATAATAAAATATTTTTGTATTAAATTTAGGGCTTGATTGGATGTGGAGGTACACAGCTATAATCCCAGCAGTTTGAGGCAGGAGGATTATAAATTCAAAGTAGTCTCAGTAACATAGCGAGGCCCCAAGTAACTTAGCAAGACCTGTCTCAAAATAAAAATTAAAATGGGCTGGGGTGTTGTTCAGTGGTTAGTACTCTTGGGTTCAATCCCTGGTGCAAAAAAAAAAAGAACAAAAAAACCTAGGGCTTGAGTATTTGAGTATCTGCATGCATATCTATTATATTTACTTTTTTTATTCTAAAAATTACCAATGAAGATGGTCCTATCATTGCTCTGTCAATAATCAGGTTGTTGAATTTATAAATCCAGACCTTGTTCATACTGGGATTATAAACTTAGTATGAATCATAAATGAGGTTTGGTGAACTATTAGGAGGGGTACAGAATAAAAAAGTAATATACCCAATACCATATTTGCTTTCTAATAAAGTGGGATTTTTACAGTAATAGCAATAATCCTGCTGTGAAAAGAATAACAAGACCGCTAGAAGAATAGAAATGTGTTTGCTAGAATTGTTTTATTTTAGTTTAGCTCACTACCAATACTAATTTTACTAGAAAACTTAGTTTTATATCCTTTATGAGAAATATGGTCCAGTTCTAAGGAGCTGGCTTCAAAGGGGAAACATAAATCTCGTTACTTTTTACCCCCAACATAACCATATGAGTGGTCAGATACACTTGAAAGTATGTTTTCCAGCATAGCACAGTGAAAGCCTGTCTTTCTTATGGAAAACTTTTATGCCAACAAAAATCCCCTGTTCAATAGACTTCTTGGAACTGTTCCCTCCGGATCCTTTTTACTTTATACCTTAGGGTTTCTAGGGAACAGAGAAGTACTTTAAAGTATTGGACATGATTACAGGAAGATTCAGTGAAAGCATGTAAAAGATAAATATGAAACCAGAAGCATGCCATACATAAATTTAATGGGGGAGATTCCATGCTTGTTTGTGTCACTAAGATTTCTAACAAGACTAAAGGTAAAATCCTAGGACATTTTAACATAGTAAATTGCTATAGGATGCAGAATCTTATCCAAAAGTGTTTCCTTTTTTAATATTTTGATTCATTTTATTCTTTCATTCACTTGTCCAGAGGACTAAGGCTTAAAGATACTGAAAATATTTGCATATTTTTGAATGGCCATGGAAATAATTACTTTTTTTTTTACTTTAAAATATGCTCTTATATCCTAACAATGGGAATTATATATATTGAAAAAAATTATCGCTGTATGAGTATTAGCTTTTGAAGAGAGAGTTCAGGCCATCAGAATATCAAATAACCAGAGCCAAACAAAGCCTCTTACTTTTGCAAGCATTATTTTATGAAGACAACTGCCATCAACTTTCTGGTGAAGTCAATCAGGCAGAACTTTCTGCATTTTCTTTGGCATTGGCCTATAAGGAATTATTCAAATAATATACCACTTTAATATTTTGATTAAATTTTGTTCTTTTGGTAAATATAGTAGTAAGAGTCAACTGCCTTTAAAATTATTCTATATTCATATGATATTGTTGATGATACACTAATACTAACCAAGCAAATAGGGATTCTGTTGGTTAGGTTTTTATTGCTGCATCCAAAATACCTGACATGAACACTTTAGAGGAATAAAAGTATATTTTGTTTCACAGTTTCAGAAGTTCAGTCCTTGGGTGACTGACAATTGCTCTGGGCCCAAGTGAGACAGAACATCACGGAAGGAGAGTGGGGTGGAGGAAAGGTACTAACTGCATGGCAGCCAGGAAATATGGAAAATCCCCAAAGGCATGTCCCAAGTTACCATGTGCTTCAGCCATGCCCTACCTGCCTATAGTTACCATTCAACCTTTCAAACTATTAAATAAGCAAATGGATCAATCACTGATTAAGTTATAGCTCTCATAATCTAATCATTATATCTCTGAACATTCCTGCATTAACAGGAGCTTTTGGAGGATACCTCATGTCCAAATCATAACATGCTGTTCCTTTCCTCCAAAAGCTCATGTCCATTTCACAATGCAAAATGCTTTTGGTTTATCCCCATAGTCTTAACAGTTTCAACATTACCCCAAAGTCCAAGTTTAAAGTCTCCTTTGAGACTAAAGAGACATTCTTCATTTTGAGTTTCTGCAAAGATCAAAAACAAATTGTATATCTAATATTACATATATATACCTATATATATGCATATATAAATATATTTCTGATATTCAATGGCTTTAGAATATTTCCATTCTAAAAGGGAGTAATAGGGGCATAAAAGGAAGCAAGGTTGAAATCCAGCTGAGCAAACAAGCCCTATAGCTCCACATCTGGTCTTTGAGAAACATGGCAGCAAGATGTTCGCTCCAAAGAGTTTGCATAGCTTCACCTTATGGCCTTGCCAGTTGCAGCTCAAATGCTTCTCTCTTGGCCTCATTCTGTTCATGGCCAGCCAGTTTTTTTGACTGAAATTCCATGTTCCTGGCATCTCTTAATTCTGGGGGTTCTCCATTTGAGCTTGGCTTCACCTTTTCAGTTTCATGTATCACCCTCTCACGGCTGCCCACAGGGATTCTGAACCTTACCAGAGTTTGCCTGTCCTCCAAGATTTCCTGTGAAATCTTGGTGGAAGCTTCCACGACCCCTTAATTCCAGCATTCTGCATTCCTGCAGAGCCTGCACCACATGGACAATGCGAAGGTCTTCCACTAACTGAAGTAGTGGATGGACTCCTTGGACCATTAATGCAGCAGCCTCTGAATGCCTGGGTGGCTGAGCATGGTGAAACAAATCCTAGAGAAACAAATTTCTAGACATTCCTGTATCAGCAGTGTTCCTTCATGAATTCTTCTCTAAGGAGTTTTTGCTTTTACATTCTTGAGCCTGTCATGGGTTTAGTCTGAGAAGCTTTCAAGGTATATTTTCTATTGTCTCTGTACCAAGTACTTAACTTCTCTTTAGTGACAGTAATATCTTCAAAATAAAAACACATCTCCCTGGGCCCCAATTTTACACATTTTTTTCCGGCCAAACTGTAAACTTTTCAAATCTTCCCTATCTTCTTTTTCCCTAATCCCAACAGCAAACCTGAATAAAAATTATTGGTAATAATCTTGCTACTGCCTGAGTACTATGCTGCCTTAAAATTTCCTCTATCAAATTAATTAATCACATTTAAATTTAGCCTCACATAAATATCGCAGGACATGGGCAAAATCTAGACAAGTTCTTTGCCATAATATGACATAAATGGCCTCTAATCCAATTCCAATTTAGTTCTCATTTCCCTTGGAAAGCTCATGAGCACATTCTTTACTGTTTGCATTTCTGTGGAAATTTTGGTCTTCTGAACTCTCACTAGAATCATTCATTAGGCTCTCCTTACAACATTCAAAGCCTTCTCCAGCTCAAATCTCCAAACTTTTCCAACTCCTCCCACAAACCAGTTCCAAAGTACTCTGAATCACATGATTAGGTTAGTTAAAATGAAAACCTCATACCTTGTCCCAATATCTGTGCTAGTTAGGTTTTTGTAGCTGTGACCAAAATACCTGACCAAACAACGTAGAGGAGGAAAAGTTTACATTGGTTTATTATTTCATAGGTTCAGTCCATTGTCATCTGACCACTACTCTGGGCTCAAGGACAAGGAAGGGAGTGGTGGAAAAAAGCTTCTCACTGCATGGCAACCTAGAAGTAGAGAGAACAAGAGGGAGAAGCCAAGGGGACAAAATATAATCCCCAAGGGCATGCCCCCAGTGATCTCACTCCTCCAAATTGCCTAAGTTACCATTTACTACAGTAGTCCTTTTAAATTATAAATCCATCAAATGGAGGAATCCATTGATTAAGTTATTACTCTCATAACCTAATTGCTTCAGCTCTGAACATTTCTGCATTAACCCAGGAATTTGAGAGCGGTAATTTGTTATCAAAATTGTAACAAGATTATGGTATAGAAATTAAGCAATTATCGGAGTCCAATTTCTTTTAGCCTCTTTATCATCAATTTCCATTTTCTTTTGTCAAAGATATTTTTACTCTATTTCTTATTGTATTCAAAATGGAATGTCAAAGCTTAGAATTTGCCAAGTTTTAATGTTAGTTTTTTCAGTTCTATACCAAAATTATTGCCATTGGAAATTTTATTCTTCCCTCAGTGAATTGTAAAATGAATTGCTCATAGCTAAGAAGGCAATTGTAAAACCTCTAACAAATAAGCTATCAATTTTTATGAGATATTTTAGTTATCACTGAAGTTAAAAATATCATTTAAAAAAATTCCCCATTGCATGTTACAAGCATCAAACATGTTTATTTTTAGAACATATAGTCTATTTAACTCCAGATTAAGAATGATAGCTCTTGGGCTGGGATTGTAGCTCAGCGGTAGAGCGCTTGCCTCACATGCGTGAGGCCCTGGGTTCGATCCTCAGCACCACATGCAAAGCAATAAAATAAAAACATTGTGTCCATCTACAACTAGAAAAATATTTAAAAAAAAAAAAGAATGATAGCTCTTGTAGACAGAACATAAGCTTTCCAAAATTTATGATGAGTCACCACAAAAAATGAACCCTTAAATAGACTACTTTCTCCCCTAATATGTGGCCATTAATAAACATTAGCAAATGTGCTAGATAAATATGAATATAAGATAAATTAGTTTGGGTTTTTCAAAATTTGAAATCTCCAAAAGATGGGAGAGATGGTATAGCCAATTTTAGTTGTTCAAAAGCCTCTTTACATTCTAAGGCTCAAATCAGAAGATCTCAAATATCAATGCGTACTTGTTCTATAGGAGAGTTTGTCCATTGTGAAAAAGTTTGAATCTACTGTCTAGAATATTATACCAATTTTGTAAGTTGCCTGAAGTTTTTGTTTATTTGCTCTATTTATTTTTTTGGATAGATCATTTTATCTGCAAAATGAACTGATTTCTATAACATAACATTCTGTGGCCTTCAGTTGACTAAAATGTCCTAAATATTTTACTTCAGTTTGGTAATACTGCCATTTGTCTAATAAGGTCTGCGCTCTTTCGAAGCAAAGAATTGTAACAAAGTCAAATAATCAAGTGTGCATTACTATCTAATTTTTGATGCTACCAACAAATCTTCCATAGTTTGAATGATTATGTATCCTTCTGGTGGGACAAATTTATTTATTTAATTTTTTGCATGTAACTGGAGAAAAAAATAGAAGAGTTCCAAAACCCTCAAGGGGCTCTTTTGCCTAAAATGCTAGACAATTTCAAAAGCTAATCAATCAAGAACATAGATTCACCCACCATAGAAACACAAAAGAAGTGAAGAAGGTAGGTCAGTTGCAGAGAAAAATTGCCAATGATGGTGTCACATCAGAATATGTGCAGCTTTAGGAATCTATAATTCCTACAAGAGTGACCACTGTATACATGTGAATACTCTTGTAGAATTTACCTTTATTATTAGAAATATGAAGATATTACAGGATGTGTGTCTCTTTATAAATTATTTCTTGTTATTCCAATTCCTTTGTAACTTATTTTATTCCTTTTAAATGAGATCTTGACAGTGAGCATTGTTTTATACATGGTTCATACTTTTTGTAAATAAGTTTTATTTTTTCTATATCTTGATCCAGTAGCATTACTCCCTAGGGTTCAAAGTAGTGTGCTGATTCTCTTAGATCAAGGT
Organism: Geosciurus inauris; assembly: GCA_004024805.1. Taxonomy (NCBI): domain Eukaryota; kingdom Metazoa; phylum Chordata; class Mammalia; order Rodentia; family Sciuridae; genus Geosciurus; species Geosciurus inauris. The sequence goes on along the minus strand of PVHX01004888.1, from coordinate 93,213 downwards.
GCTTCTGCAGTACGGCAGGAGACTGGCATTCTTTGCCAGACTCCATTCTTTCAGAAGGCATATAGCAAACAGATCAGGGCCTATTCTCCACACACCCTCCAATCAGACTACAGAATGTGGTAGCCTTTACAAAAGAGAGAAAAGAAAAAGAACACATATTCTTCAGTAAAAGAATCCGCCTGCCTGAGAACCATGAAGGAAAAGAAATTGAAGACAGATCCAAAATGCCAACAGTTTTTATGGATCTATCACTAGATAGGAAATGGGAGACTTCCAAGGGAATTATATAATAAATAGCACCAACATCTATCAGAAAAAGCAAAATTAGATCATACTAAAGGACAGTTATTGATTAACAGGTTTCACTTGTTCCTACTATCAAGGATCTTGTTTCTTCAATTGCCACGTCCTGCAAAGCATCTTTCTTTAGTTCCTCCTCCAACATCCTTTTAATAATCGCGTACAGTCGCTCTTTCTCCTTTCTTGCTTGGCCAGGAGAGGTATCACTCTCTTTAGTAAAGACTTCTAACTGAGAAGTTAATATAGCAGACTTTAATTTTTCTTTTCTTTTCTTTTTTCTTTCTTTCTCTAGATAGTCCCCAAACCGAGCAGTTGTTGCTTGAGATTTGAATAATAGTCTGTCCTTGTCATCCTTTTTAACAATTATGTTTGGATAGATTCAATATAGATTCAATACATAAACCAGACAGAGGATAAAATATTGCTAAGACTCTAGAAGTATTTTGGTCTGTCCCTGAGTCAATGCCAGTGAATTCTGAGAAAACCTCAATAATTTGCAAACGAAAATCAGCTGAAGACTCATCCATGTCCTACCTATGTGGCTTCAACTTCTTCCAACTCACCTTTATGAGAAAGGATTTGTGTGTGGTCACTGGCCACTTCACTAGATGTATTTCTAACACCCTTAGTTCTTCCCTGGTTCTAGGGGTTAGCAGATAATTGTCTTCCCTTGGCTACCACATTCCTTAGTGTGAAATTCTAGATCACATGGCATCAGCTTGCTGAGATAGGGATAGAAAATGGTTTTCCTTAAATAGAGACAAAGGAAATTTAAATTCAAGGGCACTTTGGTTTTCTTTCTTGTGGTTACATTCATCTCCTTAACATCTTTTTCATTTTTCTTCTTCTAGGTGACCAGTTAAGCTACTATACATTTTATTGGTAGTCTTTTATCCAAGTTCTCTGTTTCTTTCTTATCAAGTCTCTTTATCATGTCTATTTCCCTATTAACAAGATTTGTAGATGTTAAGGAACTTCTGGAGGCAAAAATCTGTGCAAAAACATGGAGTAGGCTCAAGGCTAGTCCATGGGACACAAAAATCCCATGTTCTTAAATATAGCAGATTCTTTATTACCAGTTCAGAAGTTGTGCTGTCTTCCCTCTTTGCAGGAAAATCCATTAATGAAGAGAACCACCCCACTAAAAGATCATTATCTCCCTCTTCCTAGGAGTCAGTTTGAGGCAGGAAAGGATAAAATAAGCAGGTAAGTATGGGAGAGAGAGAGATCAAAGAAAGGAGGAGATAAGTTCTAGAAGAGGGAAATGCCTCAAATTTCCTCTTCCATTTTTCTCAAGATTTTCTTGTGACTATATAATTTTTAAAAAAATTATAATTATCACATGCCAGTGATTTGTTTGAGACAAAGCCAACTAAGAATTCCAGTAAGTATTTTTATTTTAACAAATAAAAATAACCACCTTTAAGCTGGATTCAAACATGAGAGAGAGTGAGAGAAAAAGACTCATCCCCTAAGAAAAAGATCTACAGGAAATATCCTTGTCTTCCCCTACTTTCCAACTTTATGGTGATCTTAATGATATTTTAGAGCCCACAGTTTTTTTGTTTGTTTGTTTGTTTTTACTTTTAAAATTAAATTTTTATATATACTTTACTTTTTAGAGTGATTTTCAGTTCATGGCAAAATTGAATAGACATACAGAAGTTTTTCACGTATCTCCTACACATGCTTAGCCTTGTTCATTGTCAAAATTTCCCATAAGAGGGGCATATTTGTTATATCTGCTAAACCTACATTGTTATCACCTGAAATCTGTAGCTTACATTAGAGCCCATGTTACATATACTTATTCAAAAGTAAATCTTCAGTTCGAAAGGGGTGGTTTGATTCAACTGGCCGGTATTTCAAGAGTGCTAGAGCTGGGCACAGCAGTGCATGCCTGTAATCCCATCACCTTGGGAGGCTGAGGCAGGAGGATCAAGAGTTCAAAGCCAGCCTCAGCAACAGTGAGGCACTGAGCAACTCAGTGAGACCCTGTCTCTAAGTAAAATACAAAATAGGGATGGGGATATGGCTCAGTGGTTGAGTGCCCCTGAGTTCAATCCCCAGTACCAAAAAATTAAAATTAAAACAAAGAAGTTTACCAGAAGGGAAATCTTTTTTTTTAATTTTTTAAATTTTTTTCAGGGTCTCTTATCTGGCTCTTGCATAGCCAGACTTGTAGCTGGTTCCTTAGTTCAGGAATTTCCAGACAGCCTGTTCTTTTTTGCCAGAATTGTTGAAGAAATGTAATTAAAAATAACATCTTCCAACCCAGAAAACCTTTCCACAAGAGTAGAAGAGGAAAAAAAAAATGGTTGAATAAGCATTAGTCCAGAAAGTAATGTGCATCACAGGCAATTTTCTAAGAGGCTGCAAAGAAATAAAGAAATCTCACTCTTTTATGTGGCCAGGCAGATACTACCCATTATATACTTGTTTTCATGATAAACACAAACTAGTACTTCATCTAAGAAAAGAGAGCAGGAGGAAAAATATTAAGCTTCTTATTTTTAATTTGTATCTGTCCTTATATGTCACACCATATTATGTGTTTTCCCCATCTTTCCTTTATTTTTGACTGATTGAATTTCCTACACTTGAAATGTTATCATGCATTGATAAACACAGTGTCTGAATTAATCACCACTTTTAACATCCTCCAGAGCAATAAAAGAAGCTGAAACATTTCCTCCTATGAAACTCCTTTTGACATGCAAGCATTTTAAATTATTTTTATTTGAATATTTTAGGTCCATAAATAAGGCAATATTTAACTTCTATACAATCAATTTTTGGTAACATTTGCCATCCTGGCAACTTTTTTCCTCAAATATTTCTTTTAGCATCATTTATTTTTTTCCATATTATTACAGTACTTCCTTTAAGATCCCTTAGTGAGGGTCTTTAGATGATAAATTCTATTTTCATTTATCAAGAATATTGTCCCCCTTTTAAAAAATAGTTTTGCTGTCTTTTTGATTATAGATTGATAAGTATTATATTGTAAAATTTTAAAGATATTTCACTGATTCTTATTTCAATTACTGTTGTTCTACAGTCTACTGTTTTTCCTTGTGTCTGAGTTATCTTTTCCTGTCAGGTTTTAGGGTTTTTCTCCCCAAAATCTCTCCTACATTTTCATTACAAAACAACTATAGCAGAATGCATTTTTAATTTATATGGCTTGAGGCATATGATCTTCCCTTCCTCTGTTGATTCATGGCCACCATCACTTTGGAACTAAAGATATGATTATTGTTCTGATCATTAAGTGACACCTTTAACATGGTAAAATGTCTGCCTTGTCCCTGGTAAAGTCCACTCTGCCTGATATTATTGTAGATACGCCAACTTTCTTTTGGTTAATGTTTGGGTAGTGTGGTAGACATATTTTGCCTTCTTTCATACTCCCAACTACAACCTTCATCTGATACTGTAAAATCTGTGACTGTGCTACATTGGGTGGAAAGGGACTTTTCAGGTATAAGAGGTTGTTTTAAAATTTGCTTTGTGTGGATTTACAGACAAAGGGGAAGGTGTGCTGAACAGATAAAATATCCATGGTGCTGGAAGCTCTTTTCCTTCTCTCTTTTGGAACTTTAGCAGAGAGCTGGCTCAGCAGTGTTGAGTGGCTAAACAAGTGGATTTCAGTTTTGTGGCCCTGAAGACTACATTCTTGCAAAACTACTTCTCCAGCTAGGGGGTTTCCATTGATCCATAGTCACTTGATGTTCTGGGCTTGTCATGTGTATAGGGCTTCACTCTCCTGGAAAGATGGGCCTTGTGCCTAAGGACATCTCTGTCAGATCTAACTGTTGGTTAATATAGATTTGGGGATCCTGTGTACTCTAAACTGCCTGTTTCATGTCTGTGCTCCATGGCATGACTCTACTGATGATCCATCCCTTTGTTGAATAGTTGTTCACTTTCCCTCTTTGTAAAGAACAACTCTCATTTTGATGTTTGTGGAGTTTTTTTTCACATTTTTTAAAGATTTTATTTGAACAAAGGATTCCTCTGATTTCCTCTGATTTTAAGACACAGAAAAAGTTTTTATTAGAAAAATAATAACCTAGTTTGTTATAATATATTGTTTGGTTATGGAAAGAAACAGTTACAAGGAGGCAAATAAAATAATGCAGAATTTTAAGAAAGCAATAGTACTATAATAACAATAACATAATAACAATAGTGACATAATTACCAACAAAAACCACAATAAGATAGTACAAAGAATCAATACATTCATCAAATTCTTTTGTCATTGTCACTTCTTGTATTCTCTGCTTGTGGGTTTATTTATCTTTTTCCTGATGTGTTTTGTTCAATATTCTGTGAATATAGTTCATGATTGCAGTAGCTTCCTGAAATTTTCTTTTATTCATTAATATCCTTTAGTGAGAGAATTTAGCAGGGTTTGCAATTAAGTTCACAGCTTTTTTCCTCAGCTTTTTAAAGATTATAATCCATCCTTAATTAAATAATGTGTTATCAATCCAATTATAATTTTTGATGTTAATTATTTTTCTTAGTTCTTATTTATGATTTTTTTCATTACTTTTTTATAAAGTTTAAGATATTTCAACTGAGAAAATTATATTTTTACCTGTATATTTAATGTAGAAAACGTTGACAATAGCTTTTTAGAATTTATTTCTCAGACTTTCTTCTGTTTTATATATATAAAACAGAATTTATATATATATATAAATAGTAATATATATCCTTATATATAAAAGGATATATATATCCTTCTCGTTCTATATCCAATGTTTCTATAGAAAGCTATAGAAGTTTGATTTCCTTAGCTCTATGTGATTTGGTTCTGAAAATATTCTAGGGTGTTAATATCTTTTCACTGATTATTTTTCATACAAATCTAATCAATTTCTTGAATCTTACATTCAGAATTTTTAAAAGTTATTATGACTTCTAATTTGTGTTTTACTGTTTTAAAAATCTTCCTGATTTTTAAATGATGTCCTATTTTTCATTTTTGTTGTTTTATAGTCTATGAAGTACAACTCATTATCTTTGGAAGCTCCTCTTATGCATAATTCTTTCATTTTCCTTTTTATCCTCCCTATTTGAGTGGGGGAAATGAAGCCACAAAGTGTTTTTCTCTATTATAGTAATTTCTCCTTATGGGACTGAAATAGGAATTTGGGAATAATGAGAGAGATACTGATTCTCAAAGAAACACTCATGAACTATGGAGATGCAAAAAGCATTAGGAACAATTGCAACTCCTCAACACATGACCTTGGCCCATGCCCTTTACCCATTCCCTTTTAACATAAGGGTTCCCTTTTAAAATACACACAGAAAAAAATGGTGTGAAAATATGTATCTCCATGCTGCCTCCACATCTAGTGCAGACCCTAGCTACCATCCCTCTATAAATACTAACAGCCCACCCAGGGGGATGTGTTCACTCCCTTGTAGTTAGCCTGCATTCTCCCTTGAATGCACAGTTCTTGCCTTAACCCGAAGGCCTTGCTTTCTGAGATTGCCCCTATTCTTCCTTGAATATGTATCTATTTTCCTAGATAAACCTTAGTCTATTCCTCTGACCAACATATGCTGAAATTCTTTTCTGTCACATATGCCCAAAATCCTGTTGGTTTTCAGTAAAATTTCCCCTGATCTCTGGGATTTCTTGATTCTTCTTCAAGAGGCAAGTCTCCCATGACAGTTCTTGGTGGCCATTACAGAGATCATCAGAGACATCAACTTTGTTAAGTTTATCCAAATATATATGTATATATTTGCCTTGACTGTCTTATTCTGTTAGCTCCTCTACTGAAGACCTCTCTCTCTCCACTTCCTTCACTTTCTAAGACTGAAGACCATAAACTTTATTGGCCTCACTTGCCATGGCTCTATTTCTTTGGTGGCTAGGTAATTCCCAAACTGTTTTGAATCAAATGGCAATAAGGTTGCAGCTGATGCCATCTTATGGATCTTGTAACAGTGTTTGAACTCTAAAACCAGGATGAAAGAGCTCCGTGGTCTTCTTTAAAATCCTTTACTTCACTTCTCACACTGCATTGTAAGATCACTATAGATTTCTCAGCTGTCTGCCTGTATCTGTCCAACTAAGGACTGTTGTCCACTGTGGGACTTTAATGGGTGATTTCTCTTTACTCTCTTCCTCCTTTCCTCTGTCAAAAGCCCTCTTTTCCTTTAAAAGATGAGTGCTTGGTCATAGAATTTCCAAAATTAGAAGAATAGCTTGCAAAGATCTCTCATTATGTAAGTAGTCTTTTCACATTCTTAACTATTTTTTTTTGCTGTGCAGAATTTTTTTAATTTTATTCCTTCTAACTTATTAATTTTTAGAATTATTTCCTAAATTTTATGGGGTCCTATTGAGAAAGTTGTTACCTTCACCTATATGGTGAAGTGTTGACCTTGTGTTTTCTTTTAGGAGTTACATAGTTTCTGCTGTAATTCCTGTTTTTTTTGTTTTTTGTTTTTTGTTTTTTAATATCCCCTTTGGTTTGAGAGATAAGTATCTATTCTTATTCTTCTTTATGTGGATAATCAGTTTCCCTAGCACATTTGCTTAAAAAGGCTGCCTTTTTGTTTATATTTTTCACACATTTGTCAAGGATCAGATATCAGATAACTCTGTGTATATGGTTTTGTCTCTGTGTCTTCTCTTCTGTGCCATGGGGTCTATATACTTGCTTTTATGACAGTATCATGCAGTTTTTGTTACTATAGTTCTAAAGTATAATTTGAAGCCAGGTATTGGGAAGACTCCAGCATTGCTTTTTTTTTTTTTTTTTGGCATAGAATTACTTTGTCTATTCTGAATCTTTTATTCTTCCAAATTAATTTTAGAACTTTTTTTTTCCTTTTTAGTTCTTTGAGGAATTTTGTTAGTATTTTGATGGAGATTGTATTAAATGTGTATATTGCTTTTGGTAGTATGACCATTTTAACAATATTCTGCATATCCATGATCACAGGTGGTATTTCCACCTTCCTGTTTCTTCTTCTATTTATGTCTATAGTTTTCATTGCAGAGGTATTTCACCCCCTTGGTTAGATTTATTCCTAAATTATGTTTCTTCCTTCCCTTCCTCCCCCTCCTCCTCTTCTTTCCCCTTCCCTTTCTTTCTCCTTCTCCTTCTTTCTCCTTCTTCTTCTCTTCTCCTCCTTTTTTTATAAATGGGATTGTTTTCCTGATTTATTTTTCTCAGCAGAGTCATTATTGGTTGTATATAAGAAAAGCTATTCACTTTTGTGTGTTGGTTTTGTAACATACTACTTTGCTGAATTTATTTATCATCTTGGGCAGTTTTCTGGTGGAGCCTTATGGATTTTCTAAATATAGAACTATATCATCTGCAAGCACTGATAATTTGACTTCTTCCTTTCCTATTTTAATTCCTGTATTTTCTTCTCTTAACTGATTTATCTGACTAGAATTTCTAGTACAATATTGAATAGGAGTGGTAAGAGTGGACACCCTTGTCTTATTCCAGATTTTAAAGGAAATGCTTTCTGTTTTTCCCTATTCCCTATGGTGTTCGCTTTGAATATGTCATGTATAGCCTTTATGATGTTGAGGTAGATTTCTTCTATCCTTAGTTTCTTTAGTGTTTTATCATAAATGGGTGCTGAATTGTGTCTAAGGCCTTTTCTGAATCTATTAAGATGACTATGTAACTTTTGTCCTTAATTCTATGTATATAGGAAATTAAATTTATTGATTTCTATATGTCAAACCATTCTTACATCTCCAGGATAACACAGACTTGGTCATGATGTGTAATCTTTTTAATATATCATTAAATACAATTTGATAATATTTAATTAAGAATTTTTGCATCTAAATTCATCAGGGTTATTGGTCTATAGTTTTCTTTCCTTGATGTACCCTTATCAGGTTTTGGTGTAAGTGTGATACTGGCTTTATAGAATGATTTTAAAGTATTTTATTCCTTTGTATTTTATGGAATAATTTGAAGAGCATTGGAATTAGTTATTCCTTAAAGTCTGGTCTACCAGTTGAGAATCCGTTTTGTCCTGGGCCGTTCTTTATTGGAAGGCTTTTTATTACTGCTTCTATCTCATTACCAGTTATTGGTCTGTTTAGATTTTATATACACTTTTGTTTCACCTTTGCCAGGTCATATGTGCCTGGAAACATCCATTTCTGTTGGGAGTGGTGACTGACTCAGTGCTTTGAACTGCAAAGCCCTGGAAAGGCACCAATTTGAAAACTGCCCAGTTGATTTGTGTCACCTATTAATAGGGTGGATTCCATGACTGTCATGGAATTTATTAGTTCAATAGCTTTGGGTTCAAATTCTAGCTATCCAGAGATAAAAGAGTTTGGGGTGTTCTCAATAGCCTTGAGAGGCCAGCTGCCTGAAGGCAGCAGAGAAATGAAGGCAAGCTGATAAGCTTTAACTGGGCTGTTCTCTCACAAACCTCCTTTTGTTTATCTTGAAGAAGCCTTCTCACAATAAATCATTTTGATGTTTAAGCCTACATAATAAATGTTGGAGCCTGCTCTGATGTCAGTCAAGCCTCATCAGGGCTGGCTTTCCCACCAGGACCGGCTTTTCTCTGTATTTGTGTTTGTTTTTTTTCCAATTCCTTCATCAGCCCAAGTTCAGGGGAAACTGAATACATGTTGTGAAGAATCTTGACACATTTATTCTAGGATTTATGATTTATTGGAGTATAAGTTTTCAAAATAGTCCCTAAAGATCCTCTGAATTTCTGTGATGTCTCTGGTGATTTCTTTTTTCATCTCTGATTTTATTAATTTGTATATTCTCTCTTTTTCTTTTGGTTAATTTGGCTAAGTATTTACCAATCAGATTTATTTTTCCAAAGAACCAAATCTTTGTTTCATTGATCCTTTGTATTTTTCATTCTCAGTTTAGTTCATTTCAATTCAGATCTTCTTTCCTTCTCCTGGTTTTATAATTGGTTTGTTCTTGGTTTTAGGGGTGTTGACATGCATCAATAGATTGTTTATATAGGATCTTTCTGATTTACTTATCTGGCTCTCACAGCTATATATTCCCTCATAGTGGCTCAGAGGTTCTCAAAAGATGTATCACTTTTCCTGTTTTATCTAAGAATTTTTTAAAAAATTTTGTCCCCTGATTACTTATGGTTTACATACAAGGTTTCTTTCAAAAGTTTATTTGTGAGACAATGCAATGATTTTCAGAGGAAAAACAATAATATTATGAGAAGTGTAACCTACTCAGAGATTAATCCACGGATATGGATTAACTGGGTGGTAATTGTAGGCAGGTCAGGGTAGCTGGAGGAAGTAAGTTGCTAGAGATGTGCATTTGTGATTTGTATTTTTTCCTTGGTGAGCAGAGTCCTCATACTACTTCTTGGTTGCCATTTGCTGAGCTGCTTTCTTCTGCTGTACCCTTCTGCCATTATGTTCTATCTCATTTCAGGCCCAGAACTATGGAGTCAGCTGATTGTGAACTTAACCTCTAAAACTCTGAGCCAAAGCAAACTATTCCTCCTCTATGTTATTCCTGTCAGGATTTTTTTTTAATGAATTTTATTTATTTATTTATTCTAATTAGGTTTACATGACAGCAGAATGCATTTTGATTCATTGTACACAAATGGAGCACAACTTTTCACTTCTCTGGTTTTACACAATATAGTTACACCATATGTGCAATCATACATGAACCTAGGGCATTGTTGTCCATTGCATTCCACCATCTTTCCTGTCCCCATATCCCATGCCTGCCCTTCTGCCCTTTTGACCAGAGTTTCTCCATTATTCCCATGCCTCTTCCCACATTATGAATCAGCATCTACTTATCAGAGAGAATATTCTGCCTTTAGTTCTTTGGGATTGGCTTACTTCACTTAGCATGATGTTCTTTAATTCCATCCATTTACATGCAAATGCTATAATTTTATTCTCTTTTATTGCTGAGTAATATTCCATTGTGTATATATACCACAGCTTCTTTATCCATTCATCTATTGAAGGGCATCTAGGTTGCTTCCACAGTTTAGCTATTGTGAATTGTGCTGCTATAAACATTGAAGTGGCTGTATTACTGTAGTATGCTGTTTTTAAGTCCTTTGGGTATAGACTGAGGAGTAGGATGGCTGGTTCACATGGTGTTTCTATTCGAAGTTTTCTAAAGAATCTCCATACTGCTTTCCAGATTGGTTGCACCAATTTGCAGTTCCACCAACAGTATATAAGTGTGCCTTTTTCTCCACATCCTCGCCAACACTTGTTGGTGTTTGTATTCTTGATAATTGTCATTTTGACTGCTGTGAGATGAAATGTTAGAGTAGTTCTGATTTGCATTTTTCTAATTGCTAGAGATGTTGAACATTTTTTCATGTTTGTTGATTACTGTATATCTTCTTCTGAGAAGTTTCTGTTCAGCTCCTTAGCCCATTTATTGATTGGGTTGTTTGTATTTTTGGTGTTAAGTTTTTGAGTTCTTCATATGTCCTGGAGATCAGTGCTGTATCTGATATGTGTGTGGCAAAAATTTGTTCCCAGAATGTAGGCGCTTTATTTACCTCATTGATTGTTTCTTTTGCTGAGAAGAAGCTTTTTGGTTTGAATCTATCCTTTATTGATTCTTGATTTTATTTCTTGAACTTTAGGAGTCTCATTAAGAAAGTCAGGGCCTAATCTGATATGATGAAGATTCGGGCTGACTTTCTTATCAATTAGGCATAGGGTCTCTGGTCTAATTCCTAGGTCCTTGATCCACTTTGAGTTGAATTTTGTGCATGGTGAGAGATAAGGGTTTAGTTTCATTTTGCTGCATATGGATTTCCAGTTTTCCCAGCACCATTTGTTGAAGAGGCTATCTTTTTTCCAGTGTACATTTTTAGCACCTTTATCTAGTATGAGATAACTGTATTTATGTAGGTTTGTCTCAGTGTCTTCTATTTGAAGCCATTGAACTACATGTCTATTTTTGTGCCAATACCATGCTGTTTTTGTTATTATAGCTTTGTAATATAGTTTAAGGTCTGGTACTGTGATGCCTCCTGCTTCACTCTTCTTGCTAAGGATTGTTTTGGCTATTCTGGGTATTTTATTTTTCCAAATGAATTTCATAATTGCTTTTTCATAATGCTTTTTCATCATTCTATAAAGAATGATGGTGGGATTTTAATTGGAATCACATTGACTATGCATAGCACTTTTGGTAATATGTCCATTTTGGTGATATTGATTCTGCCTATCCAAGAGCATGGGAAATTTTTCCATCTTCTAAGGTCTTCAGTTTTTTTCTTTAGTGTTCCATATTTTACAGAACACTAACATTGTAGAGGTCTTTCACCTCTTTTTTAAATTAATTCCCAAGTATTTTATTTTTTTTTAAGTTACGGTGAATGGGGTAGTTTTTCTGATTTCCCTTTCAGAGGATTCATCACTGATGTATAAGAATGCATTTGATTTATGGCTATTGATTTTATATCCTGCTACTTTACTGAATTGAACTCAGGGGCACTCGACCACTGAGACACATCCCCAGCCCTATTTTGCATTTTATATAGAGACAGGGTCTCACTGAGTTGCTTAGTGCCTCACCATTGCTGAGGCTGGTTTTGAACTTGTAATTCTCCTGTATCAGCCTCTCTAATTGCTGGGATTACAGGCTTGTGCCACCGTGACCAACTTATCTTCTACTTCTTTTGGTGTTGGTTTGTTCCTCTTTTTTTAGGGCTTTGAGATATAGTGTCAGGTTATTTATTTGTTGACTTTTTCTTCTTTTAATGAATGAGCTTAATGCAATGAACTTTGCTCTTAACACAGTCTTCATAGTGTCTCAGAGATTTTGATTGTTGTATCAGAATTCTCATTTACCTACAAGAATGTTTTATTTCCTCCTTGATGTCTTCTGTTATCCATGCATCATTCAATAACATATTATTTGTTTTCTAGGTTATTAAATAGCTTCTATTTTTTATTATATCATTGATTTCTAATTTTATTCCATTACGGTCTGATAGAATGCAGGGTAGAATCTCTGTTTGTTTGTTTTTTTTTATTTTCTAAGAGTTGCTTTGTTCTATTTAGAGAAGGATCCAAAAAGTTTTGTGCTGCTAGAAAAAAAGTGTATTCACTTGTTGTTGATGCATGAAATATTCTGTATATGTCTGTTAATTCTAAATTATTGATTGTATTATTGAGGAATTTTGATTACAACAATGAAAAACTGGCTAAAACACACCTGTTACGTATTCAAAAGTATATTGTTTAATCTCTCTGTGTTCATATGCTTTCTGAAGGGTATTTTTGTATGTGTATGTATATGTGTGTTGATTTTTAAGTTCAATCCATATGATCCAATAAGATGCAAAACATTATATCAGCTTTTTTTTTTGGTATTTTCTAAAGAGTTGCTTTTTGACCTAAATTATGGTCTATTTTGGAGAAATTTTTGTAAACAGATACAAGTTTATTTAGCAGTTTGGATGAAATACTCTGTGGATGTCTGTTAAGTCAACTTAAATTATAAACTATGAAGAAGAGTCTTTATTGAGTTAATGTTTAGATGACTTATCTATTGGTGTGAGAGAGGTGTATTGAAATCACTCAGTAATATACTGGGGTATATGTGAATCTTCAATTTGAGTAATGTGTATTTAATGTAGTTAGGTTAACCATCTTTGGGGCCATAAATATTTACCATTATTATTATGTCTACTTGTTGGATTGTGCCCTTTACCAGAATGAAGTGACCTTCTTTGTTGCTTCTGATTAATTTTGGTTTGAAGTATGCTTTGCAGAATATGAGAGTAGCTAATCCTACTTACTTACTGGTTCCATTTTCATGGTGTGTCAATTTCCATCCTTTTACTTTTAAACTGTGACTGTCTCTTAACAAGTATTTTACAAACAAAAGACTCCCCTTGTTTTTAAAATCATTCTACCATATATATAAAATAAAGAACACTTATATTCAATGTCATTATAATGAGCTAATTATTTTCATTCCTACCTGTTTCACTTATTTCTAATGTTTAATTGGTTGTGTTTCTCATTTGTTTATTACCCACTGCCTACTGTGACATCTACACTAATTACCACAAAAACAGAAAGGGAGTTGATTCTTGATTTTACTTCTTGCACTTTAAAAGTCTTGTGGAGGAAGTTGGTTTCTAAACTGATATGGTGGAGAGTTAGGCCTAGGTTTTCTTATAGGAGACAGAGGGTCTCTGGTCTAATGTCTAGGTCCTTGAAAAAATCCATATTTAGTAGAATAAAATTGAATCCCTATTTCTCACCCTGTACAAAACTCAAAGTGATCTGCTTTTATTAAAAGATAATTTATTGTCTCTATTAAGTCTTATTACTCAGGTAAAATAAATATTGGAAAATAGGATCTAAATACCTGTTTTAAAATATTTTAAATGATTTCTTTATATATCTAGCCTCATGCCAATGTTACAGTCTCTTATGGTAGCTTTACGATAGGACTCAATATTGAATAATAGAGTTCCTTAAACATTACTTTTGTTTCTGAGGTTATTTGGCTGTTACATTCCTTTTTCTTTGCATGTAACTAGTGGAATCCACTCATCTATGTCTACAAAAGTCCTGAGATTTTAATATAAATTGTATTAAATCTATAGATCAACCTTTAAAGTACTAAAATAATTGCTATGTTGAATCCTTTAAGCCTTGAAGATAGTGTATCTCTTATTTAATACAGTCTTTTATAGTTAATTTCATTGCTGTTTTGTGGTTTGAGGGTAAAGATCTTGTTTTATACACAATCTAAGCATTTCATATTTAAAGAATATTATAATTAATGTTGACTTTTACTTTCCATTTCCAATTTTATATCCCATGTTCACAAATATTATTATTAAAATATTAAATTAATATTCTGCAACCTTGCTTAAAATAAAAAAAATAATAAATAGTTAATAATTGCTTTTTAACTGTGGTTAATTAGACAACTATTATTTTAGGTTATTATGTTTATTAACCTAAATACACATGACTAGGCACATGTATATATCTTAGGGTAAATGTTTGTTGAAGCTTTGTCTAAATTGTATATAAGGGTATATAAAATAAAAATTATTTTAATTTAAATTTAATACAGGCAAAGTAACCAATGAGTGCTCTCCTCTATAAAGTTACATTCTTTCTAGTTTTTAAACTAGTCAAAGCTTTGGCATTTTTCCATTTTTCTCCACATCTGTTTTTTTCAATCAAATAAGTATGTTTATTGTATATATGAGATGTACTTGTAGTTCAGGTAATAAATCTATTTGTAATCATTCACAGTTTCCTAAACTTGTAAGAGATTTAAAGCTATTCTTTTATTTTTTGTCAATAACGTAGTTATAGTTATCTTACCAAACCATGAATTTGAAAATTTGCTCAAAAAGTAAAAGCTAAGTTAATATATGAAAGAATTCTATGTAATTGGATGCTAATTATTCCTGGATTTTTTATGGTAAATATATTTGTGCCCTCTAAAATACACACAAAAAAAGAAACTACCAAACTAGTATCCTCAAGACTAAAAGTATTAAGAATAATAGCCTTTTTCAGGCTTATATTTCTGTGTTCCTAAATGTATTATGGCTATCAACTTTAAGCAAAAATAATTAAATATGTTCAAAGACACGGAGTTCCAAACCATGCTAATCTGATGAATAAAATATTGAGTATTGATAACATAAAGTCGTCATCATCAGTATTATTTGTAAAGAAGCCAAATGGAAGTAGAAATTTATTTATATTGTCTAATGTCTTCAAAACTATTGTACAAACTGAATTTATTTTGCTCCTAATACAGTTTTTGTCTTTTCCTTGTAAAACTTTGTAATTGTGGCCTGCTAACATTTGAAAGGATGACAGCTTTTACCAGAACAATCTAAACAACTGGTGATAGTCATCACCTACAAGACAGGCTATCGTAATAACCTGTATCTATTAAAAAGGGACTGGTGAAACTTTCTAGGTATTCAAAACTGAGTCTTATAGAAAAACCAGGAAATAAAAGGACCAAGAAAAAATTGCAGATAACATAACTCTCTCTTGAGAGTGCCCCCATTCTCCCTTAACTGCGTACCTACCTTCCTAAGTAATCTGCTGTCTGTTCCTTTCAATGGTACAAGCTGAAATTCTTTTCTGTGACATACGCCAAGAACCCCACTGGTTCTGAATCAACTTCTCTCTTTTCTCTGAGAACTCTTCAGACTTTCTTCAGAGACATGTCTTCTCCTGTGACAGCCCCCAATGATTTGAATGTCTTCTGAATAATCTGTAAGTAAATTTTCTTTGGGTTTCTTGCTTCATCACAGGCTTCCATTCTTCACAGAAGATATTTTTAAAAAAAAATACTTTTATTCCTGAATTGTGACGAGTTTTCCTGACACATCCTAAGCCAGTGGAGTTTTAAATCATTTCTTCCTAAATACAAGTCAATTATTTTAAAGGGCTTTGATTTAGAGTCTTTAGTTGTAGCATACTCTCTTGTATGAACCAAAGTCCACATTTCCTGTCTTCTAATGGACATCAGGATCTAGTACCTAAGGTTGTTATCTGAGCCTCCTGGGCCACCATAAAATCAGCTGATATGTTTACCACTGACTTTCAGCTTTTTTTCATTTATGGTAGCTGGAGATCTCCTTTTCTTTTTTTCTGTTTCAAATTTTGGGTTAACATTGTTTAGTTTTAATTGATGTCAATATATGTGTGTTTAGAGTGACAATTATAGATGAAAAAGGAGAAGCGCATCTATAAAATCTTAGTAGGTCATGGGATCATAAATATCTGTAAGCCGAGTTCAACATAAGATTAGGTAAAGCTTTTAGAATTCTCATGGAGGAGACTATTTCTCAGTATTAGGAGCACCAAAGAAGAACTGCTTAGTTTTGCAAATGTAAACCGGAGACCATAATTAAAAGTGGAATTGAATGAGGAAGTACAATTCCAATGAGATAAAGTACTTGTGTAATTATGAAAAAGGTTTGACTATGTTGTGAACATATGAACAGGCACCATTCTTACTATTCTATATATATTTTGTCAGAAAATCCTTTTTTTTATCTAGCATGGATTTAGACTGAGCTGTGCCTGTGAACTAGAAAAGAAGAAAACATGTATTCTTCTAGAGAGATGTGTGCTTTGTGTTGTTTTGTTTTGCTTTTTGAATATTTTGACATTTGAGGAAATCAGTGCAGGTTTTATCTCCACCAGAATTAAATTGAAAGATGATTAAAGTATATAAATCAGGCTTAATATGGACTGTTCTTAACAGATGTTAACATTATATAAACTTTTGAAGAATAAGAAATATTCTTAGAGCTTCCCATTATTTAATTTACAGAATTTAAAATAGAAAATATCAACGAAAATAGTTTGTTTGTTAAATTGGTTGATTTTTGTTTTGATTTTTCTAGTACTGTTTATGAATAATTTTTTCTTTTGGATCTTTTGGTTAAATTAGAAATTGGGTCATTGGAGAAAAACATTCATTCTGTCATTTTTTAGGGATTGCAAATATGTCCTGGGAAATGGGAAGTGTTTTGTATGTGGAGGATATTCCTTCTCTTCTAAGTGTCTCCTTCCCTCTGAACCAGATTCAGAGCAGATCTTGTGTGCTTAAGGACACCCTGAGGTGAATCTGAATTTTGACACAGAAAGACTGACAGGAAGAGAGTGGAAGCCCTTTAGCTCATTAAAAAGACATCTGGGAAAAGCTCACTACTCAGTGTAGTAAACAGCCTCAGTAGCAGAAGCAACATCACCTGGGAAATTGTGCCATACCTCAGACTCACTCAGAATCTTCATTTCTAATAAGATCCCCAAATGATTTATAATGAACATTTATATGTAATAAGGCCTGCTGTAAAGAATCATACAGGATGTTTCAGGGCTGCAGGTTTTAATTTCTGACAAATCTGTCTGCTAATTTTAATTATTTGAATAATCCATTTAATACTATCCTTTTATTATTCTTGAGCCTTTAGTAAATTGCTATTAAATTATCCTGACTTAGTCCCATAAAGACAGAAGGAAATTAAGCCATGCATGTGCATCTGCTTTGGGTCAGAGTAACAAAATACAAATAAATGTTCTTAAAGATGACTGTGGTAAGAAACAGGAGCTTCAGCAGTAGGTGTTAACTGCCCAAACTGTAGGAGATTATGAGAAGGTGCATGTACAAGTCCATCAGATAAAACAGAGAGCACTTTTAGTCCATAGCTAGTGGCATAGATAGATCTGAACTGATTTAATACTGTGCTATATTACTGTTCATAGAATTCCTTGTACAGCATGCCACAGTGCCTGTTGTTCAAACCTGGTAAATGTTTGTCAAATTAAATTGAAAGACAATGATTAAAAGTCTCTTGACATGGTGGATTATTTCATATTTTATTCATTTCCTTCTTCAAAGTAATTATGCTAAGTCTACATGTCTGGATCTTATACAAATTGATCTTCATATTGTCCTCTAAATTTTTACACAAGTCAATGTTCTTATAATAAAGCAGCCTGAAAATACAAAGTTCTCTATTATGATATCCCAAGCTCAGTGCCATACACTCTCTCATCTACATGTTAACCATGCTCACATTTCAGATATCTCCCCACATGTATGATTTACCACGACCTTCTATCATTATGGCCACCATACTCTTATCAAGCATAAATGTATTACTGTCTCTTTTGAAAGGGGTAGATGAGAATTCAAGAGAGAGATACATCATAGACCATTTTCCTCTTCAATCTCAAAGAATGTGCTGAGACTTCAGATAATTGAGCATAAAAAAAAAAGCTCATGTGAAGTTTGCTGGATAGATAAGATCAATGGCTACTAGTTAAATGAGAAGCACATAGCAAATACACTGTAAAATGAATTAAACAGTAATTGAAAATACCTGTAGAAATTTGATTAGCATCTAGGGAAACTACAAAGGTAGACAGATAATAAGAAATGCATTTCCAGAGCCCATTTAATTCTGTCAGTGTACCTTATTCAGTAAATTTGCAGTCAGTCTCATTAAGATAATTAATTAAAATGCATTAAACCTTTCATAGTAGAAATAGTGTTGCTGAAAACTTTGGGTGCACATGAAGTTACTTGCCTTGTGGATCCACAGGGATGGGTCATTTAAATTGCCTTTTAGAAATGTATTCAATTGTTTAATTATACTCAGAATGCCACATTATACAAATTCAATAATAGTTAGAATGTCTTATCTGTCACTGAATTCATGTTTAAAATTAACAGATGTTGTTTCAGGTATCTGTACTCTAAAGGGAATATTCTAAGGTATTGTCTTAGGGCCTAGTGTTATTTATTATGTTAAATTTGCTATTTATGTTGCTACCGATTTTAATGGCAATAGATATAGAAAGAAGATACAAAATTAAGTTTGTATTATTGGGCCCCATCAAAATTAGTACACTGATGTTTGGAAAATATAAAGACAAATACATAAATAAGTATAAAGAGAAATACATTTTGCTAGGCATTATATAAAACAGTCAAGGATGAGGAATTAACTACAACTTTCAAATATACTTGGATAAAGACATCAGTCAACTAATCAATAATCTAATATGCCCAGACAGTGAGTATATTACAAAAGTCTTAAAGGGCTACAAAATGAGACAGATTATTCCTACTTAATGAAATCACAGTCTTTGATGTAGATCTTCAAGGACATGGGCAAGAAAACAGAGCAGAATGAGGTAAGATCAAGATTGATTTTTATCAGAGAACTAGTAGAAAGAATGGAATTACAACCTCAACAAACAACATAATCAAAGCAGCCATAACATCAGAGTTTCAGGTAGACAATCTTTATCCATAATCATTTTAGATAGATTTAGAGACCAAAATATCTCATAGCAAAGACTCAACAGGGTGAAAAAAGAAAGCACAGAGGCAGACACATAGATCAACATCCACAGATGAATTGGGATTGCGGTGTTAGTAGTTAGAATTTGAGCATCAATACACAGAGGTCCAAATTACATTCCAAGTATAGATAGAACTGAGTTGTAAGCTATGCCTTGCAAAGTACATGAGTGTGAAATAAAAAAATCAGTTATTTATATATCATCACATGGCTCTTGCCTTTGTAGGCATGAGAAAGGTAAGGTCTACAGATCAGTGAGAATGTTATTTATGTTAACTTTGCTATTTATGTTGCTACATATACATATTGCTATTTTAATGGCAACAGATATAGAAAGAACATACAAAATTAAGTTAAAAAGCAGTAAAACTTCATCTTTCAAAGATCTTCTGAGGAAGATACTACCAATTTTGGTGTTTCTATGAAGCTCTGGAGTAAATATTGAAGCTTGGTCATCTTTATGTGTCCTTGGACATATTACTTAAATTCTCTGTGTCTTATTACACCTGCAATACCAGAATAAGAATGTCTCACTCATAGTTAGCTTGGAAAGACTAAATGAGATAGTGCATGTAGTTATTGGTATTATTATGGTGCTTTAAAGTGTTTAGTGTAAAAAAGATTGGCAGAAACTCTTTGAGAAGATAATCGTGGAAGTGGAACTGTATTGATTTCCACAGGGAAAGTTCCTATTTAGGCAAATATAAGACAAATACAGGAAATGGAGGCAAATCCTAACAAGAAGTGAATACTAGAATGTCTTTCTTCTGATTCAAAGAAAGCCAATATAGATGACCAGAGTCACCCAACTCTGGTCATAGAGTAAGCCAACACTAATAACAATAGTTTAATTCCCACTGAAGTAATAGGGGAAACAATTAACATTTTACTTTTTCCTTACATTAGAAATTCTAAGGCTTTAGACCTAAAACTGGTGGCATAGGCAAAAGAAAAATACAGGAAAAGAGAGAGAGGGAATTATCAGTCAGCCAGGCCTAATGCGGTAGATGGTAGTAGAGATCCCCTAGGTGAGCATCTTGGTGGGAGAGAAAAATGATGTGAAGACAGAAGACAGATACCTTAGTAGTAGAAATTTAGTAACATGTATCACAACACAGATAAAATCTTTAAAATGTTTTATCTTATGCAGTCTCTCCAGGGACATATTCCTGTTTCTTTTTAATGAGAAGATAGAGGCTTGTTTTAGTTTTTCAATCTAAATATTGTATTCCTTCTTGATTTCTGTAATAATGCACAAATTCCATATTGATGTAATTATTAGCATTTAAACTAGGTGAACATATAGTTTTATTTAATTAACCCACATATATTTCTAGGGCAGAAAATGCCTTTAGGAAACAAGTCTAACAGAATATTTTTTTATCTCATTTGTGACAAAATTATCTGTTAATGATGAAATAACAAAACATTTGTCATCTTCATCAAAATATTGGGAACAAAAATATATAAAGTAGGGTGTGTTCCTGGCACACATTATGGTGTTCTTTTGAACCTCTGTATTAAAGAGTTTTAGTTCTGGCACCAAATTTATTGTGTTTATACTCCAGCTTCAACATATAGTAGCTATGTGACCCTAATTAAATTACTTAAACTACTTCCCTTTTTCCTAATCTGCAATATGGGTAATTACTTCAAATGGCCCTTATACTGACTTAATGAGATATTATGTTTCTAATAATTAGAAGGATTTCGTGGCACAGACTAAACATGCAACTAATGTTGAATATCAATATCATTTTAATAATCAAAAGGACAAAGTCCTCTTTGAATGGCATTGAGTAATCTTTGCAGTTATCTCATTGCATTGTAATCAAATTTGAGGAGCAACAACAACAAAAAGAAAAAAAAAATCCAGAAAAAAAATAGTATGGTATTGGCATTAAGAGTTGGCATAGACCAATGGAACAAAACAGAAAGGGGCACTTTACCACTGAGCTACATTCCCAGTCCTTCTGTATTTTTTATTTTGAGACATGTCTTCTAAGTTGCTGAACATCTCACTGAGTTACTGAGGCCGGCCTTGAACACATGCTCATCCTGCCTCAGTCTCCCAAGTTGCTGGGATTACACGTGTGTGCCACCATAACTGGTACCATATTGTTTCGATTACTGTACATTTTGTAATAATGATATGAAATTTAGACTTTTTGTTTTTTCTTGAGTCCTTTGACTTTTCTGTCTTTATGGTTCCTTATGGATTTAGGGAATTTTTCTTTATAATCCTATGTAAAATACCATCAAAATGTCAAAGCAATGGTGTTAAATCTGCAGCTCACTTAGACTAGTATCAATATTTTAACAGTATTCTCTAAGTACATAAGCACAGAATATTTTTCCATTTATTTTTGTCTGCTTTAATTTCTTTATAATGCCATAATTTTCTGTGTTTAGATCTTTACCTCTTTAAATTTATTCCTAAGTATGTTTACATTTTTGACATTATTGTAAAGAAGAATTTAAATTCTTTTTAAAATTAATTTATTTATTCTAATTTGTTATATATGACAATAGAATGCATTTCAATTCATAGTACACATATAGAGAACAATTTTTCATTTATCTGGTTGTACACAAAGTAGAGTCACACAATTCGTGTCTTCATACATGTACCTAGGGTAATGATGTCCCTCTCATTCCACCATCTTTTCTCCCTCATCGCCCTTCTCTTTCCCTCCCTCCCTCCCTTTTGCCCTATCCAAAGTTCCTCCATTCCTCCCATGCTTCTCCCCCACCCCCATTATGGATCATTATCTATTTATCAGATGGGGCTTTGTCATGTATGTCCATTATTTTGTTTAAGTACATTTCTTTTGTATCTAACTTATGGACAGTTGCTATGCTGAAATGATGTTGTTAGTTGTAACATAATATTTTGCAAAGATATAAAAATAGAAAACACTTGTAATTTTTTTCTTAAATCACTAAAATATATTGATAAATATGTGAAAAAATTCTCATTTTTAAAACTGTCAATAACTTAAAAATGCAACTTATACAAGTGCAAGATGTAGAGTGAGACTGTCTGGTCTGGAATGTCAGTCAAACATTTAATATTTGTATGATTTGGAGCAAGTTGTCATTTGCCTTTGAGTTCAGTTTGCTCATCAGGAATAATAGAAAGATGATGGTTACCAAAGCAGAAAACAAACCATATAGCTGATGTAAAGAAGGAGTCAGTGGCTATGTGTGATGTGAATGCCTGTAATCCCAGCTGCTCGGGAGGCTGAAGCACGAGGATTGCAAGTTCAAAGCTAGCCTCAGCAATAGCAAGGTGCTAAGCAACTCAGTGAGACCCTGTCTCTAAATAAAATAACAAAATAGGGCTGGACATGTGGCTCAATGGCTGAGTGCCCCTTAGTTCCATCCTGATAATAAAAAAAAAAAAAGATGGAGTCAGTGTGTAGCTAGAACATTTTTGTTACCTGATACATTTTATTGATATTGTTATATTTCTAGTAATTCTTACTATACAGATAATTGGCACATTCTATTATCTCTACAGTGACAATTGGATAAAGGACTGTCCAATACTAGATATAACAAAAAATGTATGTGTGTGTATGTGTAGATGTGTGTATATGAATATATATGTAAATATATGTGCTTCATATTTATATATAAATTTTGTGTATGTATATATAAAATTTCTTTTTTTTCCTCCCATATATTATTTGGAAAATAGTCCAATTATTATAATGCTAAGCTAATTATGTGGATTAAGCAATAGCACTTGGCAGGCAGCACATTTCTGAATGATAACAGCATGCCTCGGGTGGCATTAAAGTATACCAAGCTGAAGACTATCAATTTTACCACCTGTGAGGTGTGCTAATTAACGAAAAATGCAGACCCTAAAGTGGCTGTTCCATTACTGCCAATGAGAGAAACAGTTGGGTTCTTAGATTTATTATCTTTCAATTTGCTGACTGTCAATTTTGAAGCATGAATTGTGTCTTCCTTTTCCAAATTTCTTCCAGTTGAAATGTACGGTCTATTAATTAAAGAAGGAAATGCACTAAGTTGTAATAGAAGTGCCTAGGCAACAGAATCAGACTCACCCTGTGTGGAGACCCAGCTCCACTCTATTTTTGCTAGTGACATCAAAGAATTAATTAATTAAAGCATATTCTTCTATCTAGAAGATGGATCAAGGATATTATTTTTCCTTGGCCTTTTACCACAGAGACATTTTAGTCCAATCAAAGATCTCGTATAAGAATGTTGTATGCGTTAGTCTTATTTTATGAATTGAATTCAAAATATGATTATTTACTCTGCAATAGTGTGCTAGTTATCCTGTATAATACATAGCTGTATTCTCAAATTCACATTCTTCTCTAAAATGTATATAGGCTATGTGTTTTATTCAGAACTAAAAAACTTACAGTATTCAACGGACAGGCCCTTGACTTAATAAAACTTACATTTTATTGGATGGATAAAAAGAACATTATGACTTTAATCCTGATATTACACCTAAAATGATACAGTGGCACCTTTACTTCATTATTGTTTTCCATGATCCATTCTATGAAACCATTTCATATAATGGTAATCAAAGCATAGACAAATATGCTTTCAAATATTCCAAATCAGTAACTAAATCTTTTCCTTTGAATGAAAAATAATTTGCATCCATTTTTACAAAAGAGTATTCAGTAAAATAAATTCAGCTTTATGGAGTGATAAAAATTTGATGATCAGGAAAACTTGGAAATGATAGTATTGAGCATTGTTCTGGAGATAAGTGAAAACTGTGGATTATATTATATATATATATATATATATACATACATACATATATATATATATATATATATATATATATATATATATATGACTACTATTGTCCTTGACTAATACAACCAGAGAAATTTACTTTATCAACTAATTGTTGTGATAACACTACTTTTGTGCCTGCATTCCTGGTCCCAGCAATTTTTTTTTTTTTTTTTTTGATAAAGCATGAAATTATGTAGGAGCACCTATGTGAAGGCTGTTTACTCAAACCTCTGGGTAGAGATTAGGTCCCATTTGTCTCCAACCATGGCCTGGTCTAAGAAGGATGTTGTTTAGCAGCAGATCTGAGTAAAACAACAACAAAGCCAGTTGTTCTTTGTTAGAGAAAATATAGGATATTCTTTGTTATTTTGGATTTGTGGGTGGGAGAAGCTCCTTCTTTTTTTCCTTTTTTTAGAACTTGTTTTAGCAAATCTATTGAAACTCCACATTCAAAGAGGGATAGTAATGATATGTTACAGAACATATGCTTATTCTGGATTTTCTCATACTATGCAATACAGTTACCAACATTGGGACACTAAAATGTGGTTTAAAATTGAGATGTGCTGTTGGTTTAAAATTTATACTTAATTTCTAAAACAGTATAAAAATGATTTAAAATTTCAAAAATAATTTTTCTTTATTGACTAATTTTTGATCCTACAATATTTTGTTTTAAACAAAATATTATTTAAATGTTAAATAAAATGTTACTAAAATTCTAAAAATTAGAATTACAAATTTGTTTCATAGATACAGTTATACACATAAATACATTGCATTTCTTAGAAATAAAGTCAGCCTTATGCAAATTTTCCACAGGGATTTAGACCTGAGACAGGTGGCTGGTAAAGAATTTTGTATCCTATGTCTAGGTTGACAATAATTTTGGCACATTTGCCTAGACTCTGTCATTGTCAAATCCACTTCTGATGATTCCACTTACAGCTGAGTCTTCTCCAATATAAATATACCTTAATTTTTTCTATTTTAGAGGCTACTTTATAGAATTAATGAGATATCAAAATAAAGAACTTTTAAGTTCTGCAAAATGTAGAAATAGCTGCTTCTTATAAAACTAATGCTGCAGGTCACAGACAATTACATTAATAGTCTATTTATTATCAGAAATGGCAAGAAGATACACTTTTTTGGTCAGGTGAATAATCATTTTTGTTGTAGATAAAAGGGCAGGCCTGTCATCCTTTCTGATGGACTGCATCAATAATTTGTAGATTAACTCATAAAATGTCTAAACAGGCTCTGAGGAATGTGTGGGAAATTGGAAATCTCTAATATATATGTACCTCTGAAAGAGAAGACCCTACTGTGAGTGGAATCATCAGTAATGGATTTGACAATAACTGAATCTAGAAGGTGCCAAAGTCATTGTCAACATCTGAAATTGCCATGGCACTAGTTCATTGTTTTTGAAATTGATAAAAACAAAAATAACCAAAAAAATGAAATGTCTACACACACATCTGAACTAGACATTTATCCCATCTTTCTTGTATGATCTACATTTCAACATAATGACAAACTGACAAATGAAATATTCCAAACAATATATTCAAAAAAAAAATGACAGAATAAGAATGATAACCATGGAGGCGGTTAAAAAAGCAAAACATTCTGCACCATGTGCCTTTACAATAGTGCCTTATGGACTATCACATCAACAAGTGGAGTCTGTTATCCACTCTCTGAATCCAGCTTTGTGACTTGCTTTGACCCACAGAGTATTGTGTTGCATGTTTTGACAATTCCGAGCCTAAATCTCTAGTGGCTTTATATAATTTTCCCTTTTCAAATATTGATGCCTACAGTTGAGCAAATCCAAGATATCCTGCTAGATGGTGAGAGATGACATCTTGGGGCAGGTAGCTCCACTTAAATCTGTCAGGTGAGCTTAAACACAGAGCAAGCCCATTACATATGTAATGCAAATAATGTCAAAAATGACTTTTGGAGTACAGATATGAATAATGAGTATATCTATAAGTATAAACTGGGTTGCAGTCATTTGGTTTTTGTACTAGAGATTGAACTAAGAGGCACTTTAACACTGAGCCACATCCCAAGGCCTTTTTATTTTTTATTTTGAGACAGGGTCATATTTGCTTAGGGCTTTCCTAAATTGCTGAGGCTGGTCTCAAACTTGTGATTCTAGTGAACCACCACACCCTGATGAAGTTGTCTTCTATATAGTGATTTAAGGTGTTTAAGTTCTCCCAGAAGAGAGAAATATACTTAATAATTTTGGATCATAGTGCCTTAAGAATTCAGGCAAAATTCCCAGAGAAGAAATTAAAAGGTGTAGGCTCTAAAATAGCAGAGAGAAAGATGAATTCTCTCAGTAAATATACCAAATACAGGTTCAAATTATTAATGAAAAAAATATAAAGCTTTATTCAAACACCTGAAATATCTCTGAAAGGAGAAAGAATGTTGTGTTCATCAGCAGAGGGTTACAATATCACAAAAACTAACTTCTAATTATCCTCAGATTCTGATATTCACAATAAGATTTAACATGCTTACAAAATTTATGTTTACATAAATTTTTAAACAAAAAAGTCAATGAGGGAAGTTTTCAAGTCATTGGAATAGAGCAGGTCACTTTCCTGGCTGCTCTGTGGCATGAAACCAAGAAAGCAAACAGGCAGCTTCTCAGCAAGTCAGTGAAGTAAAAAATAAATGAACAAACCAAAAAAATCCTACAGGGAGACTTTACTGGATTTAAAACTGGTCATTCAAAGCAGATAGGGCACTCAGGAAGTTGGATATAATAAAATAACGAAGAAATCCCCAGTGGCACAGCTGTTGCCACAGATGAGGAGGAGCACCTGCCAGAGTGCCTTCCACAAGCGAAGTGGAGGGATAAGGGAATTAAAGGAAACCACATGTTTAGGAGGTCTGAGTCATGTCTGGGATCAGAGCATTTAGTGATAAAGAACATTGCCCTACTAAACTGAAAAGTGCCTTACACAATATCTTTGTAGAAGAAAGAAGCCACCGTCACTCCTGGTGCTGTGTAGAGGACAAAGGAAAGAACAATTTTGCAGCCATGGCATGGCAGCTGGGAGCTGAGGTGGCTGATTCCTTTCAAACCTGTGTTTGGCCCAAAATACAGGCCTAGTAAACACACACTGCACAACATAGAGTGTGCTTAAGTGACCAGGAGAAAATCAAACATGGAGAGAAGTTTACACAGGGGACAAACAGTTGTGGACACTCACCTGGCTCTGTCTCTCCTCCTCCAATCCCAGCTGGCTGGGAGAAATGTGACTGGCATGGAATTGGGAAGGACAGAGGTGGGAGAGATTGAGTTTAGAGACTCAAAAACCAGGAAATGTGGAATCTGCAGGTGATGTAGTAGACTAAGCACTGGCTTCTCCATCACAAGAGTGAATCCCAGGGAATATCTCTGGGGTATAGTCTTCCAGCATGGACGAGTAATTGCTGGGCCCTAGAGGTGCACTGATTTCAAATATCCAGGCCAACTGGCATTCAGCAAAGAGCCTAGAGCCCACCTAACCCTAAAGCTTACCTCCAGGAATTCCATCTATAGGATTGATTACTTTTTCACTCCAGCAATTCAGAAGGTGGAGCATCATGCTTTAGAGACCCCAGCTAAAACTGCTGAGAAGGGAAACTGAGAATCTTTTGAACTCCAAGGAAACAATTGTTTAACTTTTCATTGAAGTATTTTTTTCCTCTTCTTTTTTTCCTTTTCTCTCTTTAATTTTGACCATAATAGTTCATGGACATTTATACATACTCATATTTGTTTCACTTCCTCATTTCTAGCATTTTTTGAAGCCAGGTATTTTTGAGGACTAGGATGCATGATTAGTATATCTCAGTTTTGTTTTGTATTATTTTATTCTTTTTTATTTTTAATTTTTTAAAATTTTTACTTTATATACATATTTTTCTCTCATCTGTTTTCTTTGATTCTCTTTCTTTCTTTTCTTCCGTTAACAGCCAATCTCTATTCTTCTTTCTCTCTAACTTAATTTTTTACCTCTATCTTCTCTCCTTCTCCCTCATAATCATCACATCACATATCACTTCTGTTATCTCCCTGTCCCCTACTTGAAATAATAAAGCCTTTTTCAAACTTGCTGTTTTTATTGTAGGCAATAACTGATCATACCATTTATGTTTATTGTGATAATTAATATTGCAGATCTAATAGTAGGAACTATTTGGTTTAATGCTCCATATTATTTGCATTGGTTGTTGCTATTCTCTGTCTCTCCTTAAACAATAAGGTACTGGAAACCTTTAGGGGCACTACAACTCCACAAGCAACAAACTCTACTGCTTCATTTTCATACTGTAGGATGGGTAGACACACAAGCAACATGAAAAAGCAAGAGGACAAATCACTCCAAACAAACAAAGATACTCCAATAACAGAATCCATTGACACTACAGTGGAAGAAATGTTAGACAAGGAATTTAGAATGTACATAGTTAAAATTATCTACAAGTTAAAGGACAGTATAAGGAGTAAAATCAGAGAAAAATACAAGAAGTGAAAAATCACATCAATAAAGAGGCAGAGATTCTGAAAAAAATTAAAGTAGAAATCCTCAAAATGAAGGAATCAATAAACCAATTTAAAAATTCAAATGGAAGCATCACCAACATACTAGATCACTTGGAAGACAGAGTTTCAGGCATTGAAGACAAAATGTATACTCTTAAAAACAAAGTTGACCATGAAGAAAAGATGTTAAGAGACCATGAACAAAACTTCCAAGAAATATGGGATAATTGAAAAGACAAAATTTTAGATTTATTGGGATAGATGAAGGCTTAAAGATACAAACTAAAGGAATGTACAATCTTTTCAATAAAATAATATAAGAAAATTTCCCAAACCTAAAGAATGAAATGAAAAATCAAATCCAGGAGGCTTACAGAACCCCAAATATACAAAATCACAACAGACCCACACCAAGGCACATTATTATGAAAATGCCTAACATAAAAGATTAAGCATAGAATTTTAAAGGCTGCTAGAGAAAAAAAATGATGAGTAACATTTAGAGGGAAACCAATCCAAATCTCAGTTGATTGCTCAACAGAGACCCTTGAAGCTAGGAGGTCTTGGAATAATATATACCAAGCTCTGAAAGAAAATGGATGCCTGCTAAGAATACTATACCAAGCAAAATTAAGCTTCAGAATTGATGATTAAATAAGAACCTTCCATGATAAACAAAAGTTAAAAGAATTCACAACTAGAAAGCCTGCACTATAAAACATACTCAATAAAATATTTTTTGAAGAAGAAATAAAAAATAAAAAGAAAACCAGCAAAAGAAGGAACTACACTAAAATAACAGTGAAGTGGAAGAGAAAATAATTCAAATTAGAAACCAGAAATAAATCAAAATGACAGGGAATAAAAAAAAAAACATAGCTCAATAATAACACCAAATGCAAATAGACTAAATTCATCAATCAAAAGACATAGACTGGTAGATTGGATTAAAATACAAGGCCCAACAATATACTGACTGACTCCAAGAGACTCACATCATAGGCAAAGGCATCTGCAGAGTGAAGGTAGAAGGATGGGGAAAAATACATTATTTCACATGGATCTTGTAAAGCAGATGTTTCTATCCTCATTTCAGACAAAGTGGACTTCAAACCAAAGTTAATCAGAAGGGACAAAGAAGGACATTTCATACTGCTTAAGGGAATTACACATCAACAAGACATAACAATTGAAAATATTTGTGCTCCTAACAATGGAGCATCTCTGTACATCAAATAAACCCATCTCAATTTCAAGAAGCAAATAGATCACATTACAAAAATACTGGGTGACATTAACATACCAGATCTCAGTTGATTTCTCAACAGAGATCCTTAAAGCTAAGAGGTCTTGGAATAATATATACCAAAACTATACAAAGAAGCTATAGAACTAAAAATTATAATTAATAATTTATACTTAACAGACATATAAACAATATTTCATCCATCAATAACTGAATTCCTTTCTTCTCAGCAGCACATGGATCCTTTTCAAAAATAGACCACATCTTAGGCCACAAAGCAATTCTTAGCAAATACAAAAAAGTAGAGATAATGCCTTGCATCCTATCATATCATAATGGAATGAAATTTGAAATCAATGATAAAATAGAAAATAGAAGCTACTCTAATACCTGGAGACTAAATAATATGCTATTGAATGATGAATGAATAGCAGAAAAAATCAGGGATGAAATAAAAAATACTTAGAGATAAATGAGAATTCCCATACAATGTATCAAAATCTCTGGGACACAAAGAAGGCAGTGCTAAGAGGAAAGTTCATTGTATTGAGTTCAACGAATAAGTCAACAAATAAGTAACCTAACCTTGTTGGTGTATGGGGAGATGAAAGTTCACCACATTGGATGGGGCTAGTGGGGCGAAGGGAGGGGAGATGGGAATGGGAAAGACAGTAGAATGAATTGGATATAACATTCCTGTGTTTATATATGAATGCATGACAGGTGTAACTCCACATCATGTACAACCACAAGAATGGGAAATTACACTCCATTGAATGTATAATATGTCAAAATACATTCTACTCTCATGTATAAGTAAAAAGAACAATTAAAAAATAAATATTTTAAAAAATCAATGAGGACTTTGACTTGAAATGTTGACTTATAAAGCAACAGTAATTAAAGCAAAGTAATAATTGTTTCAGAGAGAGATTAGACTTGTCAACCTGAGACTTTTTTAAATATTAGAAAGTCATTGCAGATAAGGAGAATACTCTGTTTAAACTGGATGACTTAAATATAACTTTAAAATATCCAATTAGTACAATGGACTGGAAACACTGTAAACTACCCTTTCCTCTTTAAATACAAAAAACTAAAGAACCAAAAGAAAAAAATGGTGTAATGGTGTAGGGAAAATATTTTTCCATGAGAAAAATGCATTAGTGGATATCTGTTTTACAACATAAATTGGTATCTATTCTAGATAAATGAAGGATGTTAATATGAAAGATAAAATTTAAAATAACTGTAAATTATGTCAATGAAAGTGGGACAAGAAAAAGTTTTTAAATAAAACAGAGGAAAATATACAGGAAAATGCTAATAAAGTTGACTACCTTAAAATTAATTTCTGTTTGTTAAAATAAATAATAATGGAATGAAATGAAGTAAACTAGAAGGTATTTTCAATATATCAGACAAAGGCTTAATGTCAGGATATATGCAATGTTCAATAAGAAATATCAAAACCAAACAAAACCAAAAATAATCATTGTACAAAAACCAATGCTATGTATTTCATTGATAAGAAAGTATGGATGATCCATAAATATAATCAGGAAATTGGTCACAGCACCATTCACTATTCATACTGACCCACTTGCTCTTGCCCAATACAAAGTGACCTATTTATCAAATATTTGGAATAGACATTGAACAATGGACTCTGTTGTATTCTATTTTAGTTAGGCACTTTCTGATAGGAAAATACAAGGCACAGCTAACCTATCACATAGCAATTTTTTTCCTAGAACTATTGTAGTATATTTGATCCAAGAGATTTACATAGGATTTTAAATAGTATTCTGTTTTTTAATAGAAGAAACATTGAATATATTCACTAAGGAATATATAGAAAATTTATAGTTTTTTATACAGTGAAATATTATTGTATAATGAAGATAATTAAGCTACATTTATATGAATCCACACAGCTGCGTAGTTCATGCATCACAATGAGAAGCAAAGGAGTCACAAGAGTCAAAAAATAATTGTGTGCAGTGTGAATTCCTTTATATGCAATCCCCAAACATGCAAAACTAGGCAGTACTAAGCAAGCTGCAATTCACACACAAGGAATACTACTCAGCAACAACAAGCTACCAATACAAGCACAAAATGTATGCATGCATGTCAAAATATTACGCTCAGTAAAAGAAACAAGATACAAACTATGATACCATATTGAATACAGACAACATCCTGAAAAATGCAAACCTGCAAGGAAAGGAATTAGATAAATAGTTGCCAAAGACTGAAGGAAAGGAGAGAGAATTTCCTTCACAATAGTGAAAAGGGAAGTTTTTATGGTGATAAAAATGTTCTATATCTTAATTTTTAGTGCTGACTGCATTAAAATATAATTTGCTAACAATCCATATTTATTATAAAAGTAATACTATTTCTTAACAAAAGATGATTAAATAATATAATATTCAGAAAATCATGCATATTGTAATAAAACAATAAAGAGAAGGAAACAATAAGCACAAAATTTGGCATAATAATAGTCACCTATGTGAGGATCAAACAGAAGATATGGAAAATTGTTATTGGTTAGCTTTTATTTGTTCTTTTAAAATATTTTTAATGAAAAAATATTTGTACATTTTTATGATATACATTATGGTAACTGAATACATATATACAATGTATAATAATTAAATCAGGATATGCATTTTTAAGGTGTTATTTAAATAAATATTTGTTTATTATCATTATTTTTATGTTTATTATTCAAATAGCATATATGGTATGAATCAAAAATTAATAAATATAAAAATATAAAAAATCAAAAATTATATATTATATAAATAAATTTATTTATATATTATATAAAATAAAAATATATAATCAAAAATATAAAAATAATACCTGTGGTAAATGTTAAACAGAAGAATGTAGAAAACATAAAATTAAATTAAGATAATATTCAATTAGCCAATAGCATAATTCAAGAAGTTAATGTAAAATAAGAATAATCAATTCACACAAAAATTATGTTAAAAAATGTATATCAAGGATGCATTACTGAAAACCAAAAATTTTTCATCATTGGTAAAAATAAGAAATAAGGGGAATATTTTTAAAATTGTGATTTAATTAGACACATAATATAAAATCTACCTTAAAAAAATGTCTCGAGTCCAGTACAGTATTGCTAATTATATGTACATTGTTATAAAGAAGATGTCTAAAACTTTCTGATCTTGCATGACTGAAACTCTACACTCACGTCACAGAAAGTTCAGCAACCCCTTCCCATCTTATACAAAGCACCATTTTGCTTTCTGCTGCTATGAATTTGTATGAGCCTCCTCACATGAGTGGAATCTTGTACGGCTGCTCCTTTTGTGCCTGGACTATTTAACTTAACATAATGTCTTTAGAGTTCAATCATGTTGTAGCATAGGATAGTTTTTTTTCTTTTTTAAGATTGAATAATATTTGATGTTATTTATACACCTTACATTTTATCAGTTCATCCACTGACTTAGATATTAGACTTCTGCTTCTTGGCTATTGTAAATAATGTTTTAGCAAAACACATAAAAATTCTAATATCTCAAGATGCTTTATAGTCAAATTTCTTAACCTCAGAGTAAATTGTTTACTAATATCCTTGCTTGTGAAGAAAACATTTACTGGAATTTGAAACTGAACAATTTTGTCTTCTTTTAAGTGAGGATGATGGTGATAATGATGGTGGTGATTTGGGGTGACAGAGAGCCCAAATGAGCTTTCTGCAAACTAGGCAAGTGCTAGACAACTAGCTATATTCCTAGCTTATGAGTATTATTTTCCTCTGTAAACTTCAATTATACTCAATAACACTCATGGTACTTCAAATGTAGCATAGCATATGCAGTACTTCCGTATTTTTAAAATCACTTTATTCTTCTATATGTATATGAGTATAAGGAGACATTTGAGTTAATATTCCTTAATTTATTGACTTTTTCCACTCTAAGATACTTATATATATACATACAAACTGACACATGTGCAGATTATATACTTATTTATATTGATCATAAGTATAATAATTTGTATAAGAATATTTGGTAGAATTTTGTTAGAATATTCTGTTTGTATGTTTAATTTTAAATTTGTTTGGTTTTAGATGATTGGATGGAATATCCTGTAAACATATTTCTGAATTGGGAGGAAAATACAACTCTAATCCATTAGATTATAAAAAGAGAATATTGATAATTATCAACACTCAGCACATAAATGCTGTACTATAATTCAGCATTACATTCTTCTGTACAGAACATCTTTTGTCTGGGTTCTTACTATTTCTGAAATCAAAAGCATTACTTTGTAAGCTCTCACATAGAGTCTTTACATGTTGTTTGCTCCTCATGTTATTCTTCTGTTCTTTTTCTGTTTGCTGAATTTCAAGTATTATTTTTTAAACTGTTAAGATAAAAGCTACTCTCTGAAGCTTTTCCTACTATACCAGATGAATTAATCACTTTCTCTTTTTTACTCTCAAAAGGCTTTGAACTTACCTTCTTTGACTGTAATGAGATGTGTGCACAGTAAAGCAAATAGTGGATCCTCAGGAATGATAATTGCCTTTTGAATTCTCTACATGGTGCTTGTTTCCTATTACTACATCCTTAAATAGTCTTTCTCCTCTGCTCCTCCATGACATCTAAATGTCAGTGTTTTTATTTCCTGTGCTTTGGCCTGGCACCTAGAATATACTGGTTATTCAATAAATGTTTGCCAAAAAGTAAAGAAATGAATGATGTATTTACAGGGTATCAAGTAAAGAAATACAGAAAATAGATCCCACATAAAATGACTATCCATTTTTCAAATGTAGAAAAAATTTTGAAAATGAACTTTAATGAGACTGAAAAAATGAAGTTCATATTCTTTATGAACATGGGATATAAAAATCTGACTGTTATGTTCTTTAACTCAGATTATTACTGTGAAATTTAATTGGTCACTTACTCCGCATATCATCCTGTGTCATGTTGTGATATCTTCAAAGTTAAATAACACATGTCTTAAAATTTTTCCTAGTTAGGGAGATAAGATATATAAATATGGAAAGAAAAAAATTCAAACAAAAATAAAACCAGAGTACATTATACCATTCTGTAGTGCTGACTAGAAAACAAAAGGATACACACACATCCACACAAAAAAAATTCAGTGGTAGACATTTCTGTTGAACACATTTTGCTCTATCTTTTGCCAGTTCCTTAAGGAAAATGAAGTTAAAAATTATATTACATGTGTGTATACATACATTTGTAATGTATATTTGTACATATATATATATATTTCTATGTATCTATTTATCTTCTATCATCTATCTGTTCATATACCTACCTGTCTACAACCACTTCTCTGTTCAAGATTACTATTTCATCAACTCTGTGAAAATGGATGCAGGATTTTATCCTTTTTTTTTTTTTTAGCAATTATAATTCACTTTATTTATTGTATGCAATCATTTTATTCATATATATGATTATTCTCTAAAGAATGTGGATTTGTTAGTTCTTACTAAAGATTGTGTTGTTTCTATAAAGTAAGATAACTTAGGCATCACTATCTTCATCAAAGGACCAAAATTCGACTCAAATGATACCCTGCTGTCAGAATTAAGGCGTTGAAAGCAGATTTAAGTAAATGCTTTTTTTTCCCTTCTTCTTTACGTGTTATTGGAGTGATAGGGATCAATAGCTCAATTAGGAAGCCAGGCTCACAGCAATTGTTAAATTGGATCTGTTTCTTCAAAGTTTGGATCCTGAGGGAACAACATGTCTAATTTCCTGCTGTTGCAAATGAAATTAACGTATACCCATTTATTTGAATAAACAACATCTGCTCAGGTAAAAAAAAAAATAGTATTGCTTCCTTCCCAAATAGTTCCATGAGGAATGAGAAGAACTGCTACACAGGAATTCATCAGAATGTGCAGGCTCTACAGCCATCATCAGAGCAGCTGAAGCAGTGCCTTTCCTCATCCTACTGCTTTCAGATTTGTCCCACATGCTTAGAAGTCTCCCCAAAGCATCGTGGAAATCAATCTATCCAAAGGCTACTTTCTAGAGCCTTCCCTACATATGTGTCTTCAGTGCCTTGTTACAGAGTATTTTGTTCACAAATAGGGAACAGAGATATCTATATGGATATTTATATCTAATCTATATCTATAATTTTTCTATTGAATTTTGAATAAGTCAATATACATGTTTATTTGCTCAAAGATGTTTTGGTATATGTCAATCTGATGTAATTACTCTTAACATCCCTTTCAATCTCCAAAGTATCTTAGTTTGGAAAATAAATTATATGTTCTCTGTATTTATAGACTAATGAATAGTAGCACTTCTCAAATATGTTTTAAGAGGTGAAAAGGCTTTGAGTAGTTCAAAATCATCTTTTCTAGTTTACTTCCAAAGATTCCTACTCTGAATATTCCTATACATTGTTCCTAAATTAGTATTTCCAAATCAAAATCTGTCAATGCTTCTCTTGCTTATAAAATTTAACAGATTCCATAAAACTCATAGGCTAGAATTTAATTCAGTTCTTTGTATATGAAAATACAAATGATCTAATAACATCCAAAGGTTTTTTGCTTCATTCATAACATTTCCCCACCCTATACTGAATTCCAGATTGGCAAATATCTGTGATTTGTTGAGTCTTTTTCTTTTGCCTGCTTCTGTGGGTTTTTTTCTCTTGATGTTCTCCTCATCTTGAATTGACACCAGTCTTTGCCTAAGTTCTTTCTCATTATCTTTCCTTAAAACTTAGTTCCCAGGTCACCTTTTCTGTCTTGACTCAGGCATCCCCTCCTCCTCAGCATAATGACATTATGTACCTACTGCTAGGCCCAGTATTTGCAATATGACTCCATTTAAAATTTATACTTTTGTTTTTCATTCTAAACTGAGTGACAGGAAGGACTATATATTATTTCTTAGTGACTTTTCCAGACCTAACTATGCCTGACATATCAAATGCTTAATAAATAGTTGCAAAAATGATTATGTCCCTTTCTTATTCCATATTATTAAACATAATGAGCCAAAAGGCAAACATACAAATAGTAGCTGTGAATGCATAATTATAGATGGATTCTGTTTCACTGGCTTTGGTTAAATAAAAAAAAAAAGCAATTAAACTCAACAAAGATATTTTTCCCTGCTCTTTCTGATGATAACTTTTAGTCTATTACATTATTGTTTCCCAATTTATAAAACTTCTTTGTTAGGACAATTTTTCGATGCCAAATATGGAGAAATAAGCTATCTTCATAATGTGTGAAACAAATGAATTTTTTCCTTTTAATATTCACTCTGTAATCAAAGAATGAGGAATAGGCCATTACTCACAAAAACTGCAAGTAATGCAAATATCCTTAAAGTTAATCCTCAAGAAGAGAATATGAACAGTCTGAAGATGAGCAAAGAATATCAATAGAAAACTCAGAAAAGAACTGAATATATAAGAAAGTCATGAAGCTATGAACAACTTCACTATTTCAAAAAAATAAATTATTATTTCTTCAAACGGTTGTCATTTCTGCCTAGAAATTAGTAAACTTCAAAATCACTGCTGATAATATTCAAGTGTATGGTGAAGCTGATGGAGAGAACTACTAGTAGAAAACATTGCTACAACTTCTTTTGAAAATATTGTAGCAATGTACTTCAAGAACCATGAAAAATTATAGAGCGTTTTTTGAATAATTCTACCTTTGAAAATTCACTTAAAAATGTAAAATCAAACGAGGCTTAGAATATGAAGAGATAGACTTTTTGGTGTTCTTTATAAAGTCTACTGAATCAAAATATCTCTATAATGGTTGATTAATTGTGGAATATCACATTTATAGAATGTAACAAAGTCATTGCTATATTAATTAGGACTTTGGGGATAAGAAAAGTTAGAAATATAAAACTAATAATTTATTTATTTGTTTTATATTAACTTATTTTAAAAGTATATATATATATAGCTATCATACCACATTATCACAAACTTAGTGGCTAAAACAAATTTGCTCTCTTACTGTTCTGGATGTCTGAATTCCAAGGTGGGTTTCAATGGACCGAAATCACAGTATTGGCACAGTGTGTTCCTTTCTGGAGGTTCTAGGTGTCAGGTTTGGTCAGGGTCCAAGATGCCCAAATAAGGAAGCTGATCAGCAGAGCTGCAAGCCAGATGTGACGTCACTAGTGGACACGCCTCCTGTCAATCAGCGAGTTTTCCTGACCCATCAGGAAGGACTATGGCCTTCTCTTCCTGTACCCAACCCCTCCCCTTCCTGACCGGGTTTTCTTGAAATTCTCTA
>PVHX01004888.1:25363-54974 GCA_004024805.1 Geosciurus inauris | reverse complement strand
GTGTGAATTTTACACTAGGGAGAACAGACGTATCTTTTCCAGCTTCTGGAAGCTCCTTCCATTCTTTGACTCATGTCCTCTTTTGACAAAACTGGTCATGGCAATTTGAGTCCCCCCTCCACCCCATATTGCTGTAATGTGTAATGCTTCTGCATCTCCTCCCTTTTCTTTCTTTCTTTGTTTTTTTTTCTTTTTGCATTTTGAGGTCCTTTGTTGAAGGATATGGAAAAGAGGCCCCTGCAAACTTCTCTTATCCACAACTGTTCCCCTACCACCCTCTTGGCAGATGTATGGGAGATGTCTGTGGTAAATTGGAGCTTTTGCCATTTAGAAGCCTAGGCCTCAGCGGGAGGAAAGGCAGGAAGGGAAATGGGAAGAGCACAGAAGGGACTCACACCTGGCCTCACCTAGAGCTAAACTGGCTGTCCCCAGTACAATAGGACCCAGGGAATTTCTCTTATCTACAACTGTTCCTCTACCCTCCCTCTTTCCCTGCCCTAATGAGCCTACCACCAAAATTCCTCCCATGACCTGGCCCTGCTAAGCCCTTTAAAACCTAGAACCTTGTTGAAGCTGGCCACCATTATCCCTCTGGAAAATGGGCCCCGACTTAATAAAGCACTGCTGATCTGTTGAGGTCTGTCTCTATATTTTTTTCTTTTTGTATTCTCTTTCATTTGCGATAACATTGGGCCTATATAGATGAATAATCCAGGAGAATCTTATTTTAGAGTCAGCTGATTAGCAATCTTAATTCTATTTAGTACAATTTAGTAAACATGGAAATAAAACCATTATAAATTGTGATATATTAAGAAGAAAACAAATTTTTGCTGACATAGAACATGAAGTAATATGGAGCAGGGCAGAGAGCATGAACAAACAGCCTTAATCAGTATGTCAAAAAAAATGTATTTTTGAGAAGCAGCAGTTGAAGGAAAACTTGAAGGCATACCAGAACCTGCCACACTAGAAAGGATGGAAATTCCTTGCAAGTAGAAGGAATAAGGGGGTTGTTCTAGTCAGCTTTTCCCCTGCTGTGACCAAAAGGCCTGATAAGAACAATGAGAGGGGGGAAAGTTTATTTGGGGGCTCAGGGTTTCAGAAGTCTCAGTCCATAGACAACATGCTCCATTCCCCTGGGCTTTAGGTGAGGCAGAACATCATGGAAAAAAGGTGTGCAGAAAAGCAGCTCAGCACTTGGCACCAGGAAAGAAAGAGAGAAAAAGAGAGAGAGAAAGAAAGAGTTCTACTCAACAAAGACAAAATATAAACCCCTACAGAAAACCCCCAGGGACCTGCCTCCTCCAACCCCACCTTATCTGCCTACAGTTGCCACCAAAATAATCCCTATTAGGGGATTAATGCATTGATTAGGTTAAACTTTATAACTCCAGCATTTCATCTCTAAACATCCTGGCATTGTATCACACAAGAACTTTTGGAAGACACTGAGACTGGGGCAAAGGATAGGTAGTTAGCAAAGATAATAAATAATCCAGTCAGAAAGATGAGGACTAATTATTAAAGAAAAGGAAATGGGTTGCAAATACCTCCAGAGTACACCTCCCCCCTCAATGGGTTGCTAACACCTACAGGGATTGAGGAATGCTCCTTACAACACAAGAAGTTGCTAATGATTACCTGGGTTGCTCTTTCCTGCCTTTGGGCACATTCCCAGGAGGCAATGGGGAGGGGAAGAGGTAATCTGAGATCTATAAAAAGCAAGACACACCCACTCCTACGGGCACCCATCTCTGGCCTGACTTCTCTCTGGAGGAGTTTTCTATCTCTCTTCTCTCTCTTTCTTAAATAAAATTTGCTTTCTACACTTGCCTCAGCATTTCTCAGGTGTTTAATCTTCAACAACGAGGCAACGAGAACCTGATCCTAATTTCCAAGACAAGTATCAACATTCAATATCTAAACCATGGTAGGGCTGGAATATGCAGCCTTTTGAAGTAGGAGAGTGCACAGTGGCCTGAGGATCCATTGCTGGATAGATTAGCAAAAACATGGGCAGCCTTGCCTTTAACAGATCACTAAAAATTTGTGGTTCAAGTGTTTACTATTCCATGACAGCAGTCTTTATTTTTGTGATGGTTAATTTTATGTTAGCTTTGCTGATCATAGGATGCAGTAGATTAAACATTATTCTAAGTGTGTCTGTGGGGGTGTTTCTGGATGAGATTAGCATTTCAATCTGTGAAGTAAATCCTTTACCCTCCCCATTCTCCAGAAGACGTGATTAAACAAAAAAAAAAAAGTAGAGGAAGAACGAATTTGTCCCAATTTACTGCCTATCTGTGTTTGACCTGGGACATTTTATATTGTTCTCCAACATGTCTTTAATTACACCACCAGCTTTACTGGGTCTCCAGTTTACAGACCAGAGATTGCGGGACTTCTCAGCCTTGTGATCATGTGAGCCTATTCCTTGTAATAAGTAAGTATCCTACTGGTTCTGTTTTCTCCAAGCACCCTAGTACAACCTTATGACATTTTAATAGCTTAGCTGCCAAAGATTCTATTTTTGGAGGCTTTCAGCTAATCTATTTTTATCTATTTCTTAGCATAATATTATTTATGCCGTGGTTATTGGCTCATTAATAGGTTGTGAAATCTATTTAATTTTCTTTACAGATACCATGCTTTTAATAAAAGAATATATTAAAATACTATAAGTATAATCATCATTTAAAATTTTTCTATTGGGTGGATATGGGGGAATGTGTATATATGTGTGTGTGTGTGTGTACATATATATATATATATATATATATTTACTGCATCGTGACAAAAATGTTTCTTTGACCACTGTTAGGAAGAGTTCAAGAATGATTGCTTTAGCATCTATGTATGGACAATTTTTGTTCTTCAGAGTGAAATCTGAACCATGTCATACTGGCCTTTATGGAATTGACTGCCTTAGCCTTATGTATATTTAGGGGGCGCATTTATTAACAGCTTAATAGACACATTACTGTATTTAAGATAAAAATGTTAACCTTTGCCATCACACAATAAATATTTTCTATTTTGTAGTCTGAGAAATTTATATCTAGTGTCTATAAAGGGGATTATGGTTACATTCTGAGTAATTTTAGGGGGGTACTGGGGATTGAACTCAGGGGTACTTGACCACTGAGCCCCATCCCAGCCCTATTTCATATTTCATTTAGAGACAAGATCTCACTGAGTTGGTTAGCATCTCGCTTTTGCTGAGGATGGCTTTGAACTCAGGATCCCTCTGCCTCAGTGCCCCAGCCACTGGGATTACAGGCATGCACCAAAGAGCCTAGCTCTGAGTAATTTTTAATCGACAATATCGTCATTAAAATATTTATCTTTTCCCATGTGATTTCTACATATCTTCGGACCACATATTGGGTGAATTGTGCCATTTAGGAAAAATTTCATGGTATTCTGTCTTATATATTTGTTTATGAGTACCATCTAATTTTTCTAGTTTTATTATGTTTCTCTCAGTTAGTTTTACTAATTTAAAAATTATTTCATTTTGGGTAATTTCAAGTTCTTAAATTGCTTTAAATGTTTTTCAACATAATGGATAAAAACATAAAGATGCATGTTCAAAAAGAGCCGGGTGTGGTGGCACACACCTGTAATCCTAGGAGTTCAGGAAGTTGAGACAGGAGGATTACAAGTTCAAAGCCAGCCTCAGCAACCACAAGGCACTAAGCAACTCACTGAGACCCTGTCCCTAAATAAAATACAAAATAGGGCTGAGGATGTGGCTTGGTAGTGGACTGCCCCTGAGTTCAATCCCCTGCCCTCTCTCCCCCAAAAAAAGAAAACAAAAATATGTGCTTGCCATGGTTTCCCTCAATTACCAGACTATCCAGCAGGGGAGGAAAGATTTTCATCCAGAGAAAAAGTCTTTTAAGTTTCAAGTGCTGAAACATGAAGTTTATAACAAGATTTATACAAGAACCTATCTTTCAATGAGTAAAAAATTTTATAATGTTTTTCTTGTTTGAAAAATATAAATATTTCCCCAAGATATTATCACTGTGAATAACTGGAACTTGACTTAAACCAAACTATTTTTATTTTAGGAATGGTCATTATTCTGTTTCCTCGTTGTGTGTGTGTGTGTGTGTGTGTTTGTGTGTGTGTGTATGAATAAATACATTTAACATCTACATGTGCCCATGCATATATGCACACATGCTTTCCTCAAACATTGAGCCATCATTTGCTTTTAACCTACAATTTATAATTTTATTTGAAATTAAAAACAAATACAACTTTTTAAATCTTTCTGGCTAATCTTGTTGCTTCAATATCAAGCAAAGGAATTGCTGACTTGCTTTTCTTTCCAATGTCTCTAGCAAATCACATATTTAACAATTTTTCTCTCTTCTTTTCCCCATTATCATGATTATTGGTACTGGGGATTGAAGCCAAGGGTGCTGTACCACTGAGCTACGTCCCAGCTCTTTTTTATTTTTTTATTTTGAGACAGAGTCTCCATAAGTTGTTTAGGGCTCACTAAGTTGCTGAGGCTGGACCGGAACATGTAATCCACCTGCCTCATCCTCCTGAATGGCTAGGATAACAGGAATGCACCACCATGCCCACAATCATTCCACTACTTCTTATTAGGAGTCTTTAATACCTCATTATGCTCTACCTTATGGTCTCTGCCTATTGCATTATAGTTTCTATCACTGCATGACGGACTGATGCAAACGGCTATATATCTTTTCTGATTGCCCTCTTTGATTATAATGGACATTTTCATTAACAGTGTATGTGATACATCAAAACACAAGTATAGAATTAAGTTTGTGCAGATCATAGGTTGATATACTGGAAAATGTTGTTATATTTATTACTGTGTGACAGTTTTATGTCTTTAACACTATATATGGAAAACTTAATCTAAATTGCTCAAATTCATTTTACATAGAATGTGATCATAAATTACTGATAAAATTAAATCATTAGATTTTCATTTCAATTTTAAAACTGTATCCTACACAAAGAAATTTCTGAATGCAGAAAATGTTGCACAGGAGAAGAGGAGTTCTTGAAAAGAATTTTCAGAGACTTGGTTTGCTGAGATTGCTAGGTTTAAATCAGGTAGTTTGAGGAATGGAATAAAATTGAGTCTTATCGATTCATGAATTGACAGAGAAGTCAGACTAATATCTTGCCAAAATCCTGTCTATGGGAGAGTTTTATGACTTTTGTTTTATAGTGTTTGCTGTATTATTTTTTCAAAAAAAAAAATAAATAAATAACCAGTAGGTTTTAAGTGTGAACATTGCAAATGCTATTCTGCAAATCAGGAGAAAACCAACTAACTAATAAAAGTTACCTAGCTTAAACATGCAAGGATGCTGTGCAAAAAATAAATATCACAAGGTAGTTACCTATCAATTAATTATTCTAGACGGCCTTGTTACCCATGTAAGA
Source organism: Geosciurus inauris (assembly GCA_004024805.1). Classification (NCBI taxonomy): domain Eukaryota; kingdom Metazoa; phylum Chordata; class Mammalia; order Rodentia; family Sciuridae; genus Geosciurus; species Geosciurus inauris. The sequence goes on along the minus strand of PVHX01004888.1, from coordinate 49,529 downwards.
CATTTATTTACTATGTATATCTCTGGTTGAACATAGGGAATTTTTAAATGTAGTTAGCTTAGAAAAGTTTATGAAGATATAAAGGGTTATTTGTTTAAGGGCTGTACATTTCTTATGTTTATATATACCAATGTCAGCTGTCTATCCTGTGCTGACAGCTAGCTTTCAATGAAACATACCACTGCTATGGAAAGCATTCCCAAGCAACCAGAATAGAGTAGACTCAGGCTTACTAGGCCTGGGGCCTGTGGTTCACAGGCTGAACCTCTATTAGAAGGAGTGGGATCCCACTACCATGTCCAGGGAGCAGATCTTCCATTTCTAGTTTATGGAGAGGCGAACATCTCTGTTAGCTCAAAATAACTGAAGGAATCTTTATTAGTACATTTTCTTCTGCTACCAAATATGCTTAAATTCAGTGGATTATAAACTCTCATGTGAGGTTGTGAGAAAAAGATATCTAAAATACCCAAGGGACAATTATTGACATTTAAAAAATAAATAAATTGCATTACAAAACCATGCAGAATTTCATTTTATTTAGTATCAATTGAAGTGAAGTATTAATATAATTTCTTCCTGTATAGAAATAATAGTAAGAATTTTGCAAAAATTGTAAAGAAAAACAACTTCTTGTTTTTGAAGTTTTAGAATACTTTTTAAAAAATTGAATTGCTTAGACTTAATGCAACTTCTGATTTTGACTGGAGGACAAAGAACTTTTAAAAATCTCTAGTAGGTTTAAGTCACATTTTTTCTTATCTATCATTTATCACATTTTCTAAGTGAAGTCAGTAGGGTCATGTCTAATTATGTTTTATTCCCCTGATTTTGAATTTAAACAATTTTAAAAGTCATAAAGTAACCAGAAATTATAAATTTGGGGTTAAGTTTTGAGGGAGATTGGGGAGATATATATATATTGTATGTGAATAATTCCTAGAGTTCTAGCTGTCAGAATAACATGAATTCAAGGAACTCAACCCAGTTTAAAATTATTTTATACTTAAAAGAAAATAAACACAGAGTCAGTTCCTGGTGACCAATAAATTGTCAAAAAGAAAAAACTAATTGCTATCAGAATAAAATCCACACAAGACCCCCGTTCTTTACGTGTTAGCTCATCCTTCCCCTATTATTGTGGTATTGAACTATTGATGTGTCCAAAGAAGGAAACCTATTCCCAATCAGCCAAGGCCAGGATCATTTAAATATGGAAATAAAAACTATTTGCAAACTCCCAAGTAGAAAGGCATTCAGAAATCATTAGTTCCCTTCTGACAATTATTAAAATATGAATTCTTTTCTTGATGGAAGCCAACTACCTCCTCAAAGCAAATGGTTTAGGACTAGTTGAATTCATCATGTATTAAGGATAAACTTTCAAATCATAAATCTTGATATTGAAACATTATCAGGAAACATTAAAAACATGTGAAACTTTCTGTTAAAGATTATAGTTCATTTTGTAACACTTACAATTGTTTTTTCCTACCCTCACCACAATTTAAAAAAAATCTCATGTCTTTATTATATTACAAAACCAAGTTTAAAAGAATCTGAAAATATGAAATAAAAATATATAGAAGACAGGAATTCATTGATATCTCTGCGCTAGCTCAGGTATGGCTTCAACTCTCACTTGCAAAATTTCAATTCCACATCTGCTCTTTGAAAACTAACAGTAGAATATATGTTTTGAAGAGGCCAAGTGTAAGAGATTATGTTTAAGCTATGAGAATCATTTCTAATACTGCAAACCTGCTTCTCCTATTCCTCTTCAGATCACAGTTTCAATATCCATACCGTAACCTTGAAATCATTTTTTAATCATGTTTTCTAGTCTTATCATCAGTTATCTTCTGCTTTGAACCAACCCTTGCAGAATGCCCTTGAGCTAATGTTAAAAGACATTATTTGATTATGTGCTTACATTTATAACTAATGATTCTTATATATTTCAAGTTAATTTATTTTTTAACTTAATGGAGATTGCCAAAATTTCCTTTTTTTGTAGTGATTAAGGAACATGTTATATTATTACAAGTTATTAACATGCAGAATTGTGTTTTAATCCTTTGTAATTTAACCCTATACTCTATGGCATAATATTTGAGTTGATACCAATAGAAAATAAAACCCTAGCATCTGAACATTTTCATTTTGCACAAATTATTCTTGCTGCTAGGGTTATTACTTCAATGGTAGAAAAAATATATACCATGAATCAGGGTTTTTTAGGTGAAAGTTTTGGGGGCAAGAATTTTATTACATGTGCTTTGAAATTTCATCATATATGTTTAGCTCTATTAATAAATGCAGTGTAACAACCATACTGAAGATAGAGCTCAATTTTGTTCCAACAAAGAAAAGCTGTTCATTTCCAAATGTAAATTGGAATACAAAAGAATCAATTCCTTTTGGTTGAAGTTGTGAGTCTTGAAATACTTTAACTTTTAAAGTAAAAAAATATCTTTATAGCATTGCAAATTATGCCAACTTATTTATTGAAGATATGGTGTGGTATATTGCAAGGTAGCTACAGGAAGACACTTGGACATCTTGTTCCTCTTTGCAACAGTCATACATAACAAAGTTCTTTGCACTAGATGTGTGATTTTAAAAGTTTGTTGAAAGTGAAATAAGAGGAAAAGGCAAGTTTTAATTTTGTTTCATATACCAGGGAAGCTCAACAGTTAAACGGTTTGATAACATTTTTGTGGTATGAATTTTATGAGAATAAAATTTTGTAGGAGGAAATTAATAGGAAGAAAATATCAAAGATGTTCTTGAAATAATATGAATGTTAGATGCAAGAAGTTCTAGAATAGAGAAACTATCCAGAAATGAATATTGATTGCAAAAGTATGACAAAGATACAATAGTCTATGAGTTGGATATGAATACCAAAGAGGAATTGTTAGATATTAACTGAATTGAAGTTAATGAAGATTGCTAATGGCCAGGTGTGGTGGCCCACACCTGTCATTCCAGCAATTTAGGAGGCTGAAGCAGGAAAATCACATGTTTGAAGCCAGCCTCTGTAAATTAGCAAGGCCCTAAGTAACTTAGTGAGACTCTGTCTCAAAATAAAAAATAAAAAGGGCTGGAAATGTGGCTCGGTGGTATGGGGGGGAAAATCAGAGTTCATTTGCCATTCTATTATAACTGTGAGGAACATGAAGTCTACCCAAATCATAAACTACTTAAGAGCAGACTATGTCTTTCCACTATCCATTATCATTCATGGCTCATTAATAATTGTTTACTATTTACTAAGTGCATAGACACAAATTTTTTTAAAAAATATATACAAAATGTCTCAAGAACAAGAATGGAATCCAGAATATTTGTTTCAGTGATTGAGAAGATCCTCAGAAAAGTGGGAAGTTTTTCTTATGTAGGCATACGACTATGTTAACATTGTCAAAAATGATATTGTTTACATTCTTAAAAACTCTCAGCAGCTGTTACCCAGTGATGATGAAGCTGTTCCTAATTTATGCATGGCACATGCCTTATACCTGTGGAGCAAGGAGAGGAAATCAACAATATTCCACTTTAATTAGCAGCAGAATATAATTGTCTTAAGGAAACTCTGAATGTTAAACTGTTCCTGCATTTTGAAAAGTGCCCATACCTGAGCAAGATCAAAAAGTACTTAGTTTTCTGAGGCCCTTGCACAATCCTTTGTTGATTAGTTGGAGTGGGGTTTGAAGCAGCTGTGCAAGCAAATTGTCTTGCATCTGAATATGGATTTTTATGAGGTTACATAGATTTTGTAAATCTGAAAAAAATTCTACACCTGTGCTCTCAAAATGTTGTGAAAATTCTTAGATGGTGTTTTTTGGTTTTTTTTTTTATTAAAATGCATTTTTTGCAAACTTGTTTTGAGACAAATCATTGCCTTGGCCTTTTTTCATGAGTTTGAGAAGCGTAAACTCTCAAATGAAGTGTTCAGCAAATCTTGAAAATGATAATGACAGGAAAAAGGCATCACAAAATTTCAAAGATTGGGTAGGAAAAATATGACAGGAGAAGATTTTTCAGTGCACAGAATAAAGATGCAGCTTGAGTAGCATTAAGCAATTAGATTGAAAGGAGGCAAAAATATGGTTCTGGGAAAAGCACCCACATTAGGAAGTTAACTACACTTAAATATCCACAATGTCCGAACTACCATTATGACCTTGACCAAGTTAATTAACCTCTTTTCCTAAATTGTCATTTTTATCACCTCTAAATGGTTGCAAATATCATACTTTACATTAATTTAAACAAAACAGTGTACATTTAGTCTCTGACTCATTTTGGTTATCAATGCATTGCATATGCTTATTCTTCATAAGATTTTTTGGGGGGTGGGTCCAGGGATTAAATTCAGGGCACTCGACCACTGAGCCACATCTCCAGCCCTATTTTGTATTTTATTTAGAGACAAGGTCTCACTAAGTTGCTTAGCACTTCACTTTTGCTGAGGCTTTGAACTTGCGATCCTCCTGCCTCAGCCTTCAGAACTGCTAGGACCATGCCCTGCTCTTCATAAGATTTTTATGATAATTATGTACAGCTGTATATTTGAAGGAACTAAACCATATCTGGCATGTTAGTTAGGAGGTATTTGTCATCTATCTACTGGTCACATCCTTCTGTGTCCCATGGTAACTAGATAATGCATTTTCTTCACTAGCATGAGAATGTCCCTTATATCAATTTGGGAATTTTTCACCTTTGTTTAGTACATTAATGTTTGTAGCTCATATATTTATTATAGGCTAGATAGAGTTAGAAGATAACCACTATGCTTACTTTGTGATACACATTTTAATATATAAATTTCTGCTTATAATTTTAATTTCTATTTTCTATTTATACACATTTTTTCTATTTTCTTCTTTTTTATGTACTTTTTAATTGTATTTCTTAAGTCTTTTTACATTTTTGCATTATTACTGTTGTTAAGTATTTTCCTCATATTTTAGTGGAGTGTTTGAAAATGGTAACATGAATTTTTAAAATACATGTAAAGTTAACTTTAATAGTCTCACTTCTAAACAATACACGGATTAATAATGATTTAGCTCCAAAATTCTCTAGAGTATTTTTTAGTTAAGTTTATTTAATTCCACATATTAGACAATATAATCCTTGACTTGTTTAGCTAATGTGTGATTAATTTACTCAAATGATTATAATTTTCTTTACTCAATATTCCTTTTTGCATATTTGATTATACTTTTGAACTAATGTTTATAGTTTTTTAAGCATAACTTGAAACATCTGTTCATGATAGATGGAATCCTAAAGTGTGTTCCAATGACCCTTTATTTTAGAATTCGCTTGTCTTTGAATGTGAGTGGAACTTAGAATCTGATGAGATAGATTCTTCATGCTTATGTTATGTTGCACAGATATCATTAGAAAAGGGAGACTATCAAGGTAGGCCTGATGTACTTTTCTGAGCCCTTTATAAGCAAAGAGAGTTTCGCTGGGTGGTGGCAGATATTAAAACTCAGAGTCAAAACATAACAGAGATTCAAAGTGAGGGATTTGAGGCAAATTCTCCATTGGCGACTTTGAGCTGGAGTAAGCTGGAGAGCCAGGACAGACAGCAGCTTCTTAGAACTGAGAACAGTTCCTCACCAACAGAAAATGGAAACTTCAGTGTTGCAAAAGCCAGGATTGAATTCTGCTAATAGCAGAATGAGCTGAAGTGATTTCTTCCAAGAGTCTGGCCCTCTGACACCTTGATTTCAGGCTCCTGAGAACCTAGGCAGAGAGAACCCTGTAGATCCTGTATGTTCAATGCTAAACCACACTGAGACAACAAATGGATTTGTTTTAAACACCTTAGTTGTAGCAATTTGTCAGGAATCAATAAACAAATATCACACCTTTAGTGAGATTTTATTTGTGTTAAGTTCTCTGAGATTTTCTATACTTTTAAAGTTAATTGGACTTTAGTTTGGCTTGTTTGGAAATTTTTTTTTCTTATCTGCACTATAATGTTTGTAATTAGACAATATTTCCAGGTGTAGATTACTTTTATTCCCCTCTCTTCCTTCATCTCTTCTCCCTCCTTTCTCTCCTTCCTTCCTTCTTGTCTGCCCTACTCCTGTCTTCCTCCATTCCTATCTCCATCTTTTTCTCTCTCATCAATCAATTTTGGGGTATTTTTGCATGTTAGCTTGGAAATTTCCCCACAGCATTCCTAAGGAAAGGGATCTATATTATCTCTAAATTTTTGGCTTAATTTAGGAGAGAGTTTCCAAACTGAGCTTATTTCCAACTTTTTGTTCATTGTTTGTTACACAGTCAAATTAAGTAAAAGATCAAGTCCTAGGGACTGGTAAATTCCTAAGGTAACTACATTTTTGCTGCTGTTTACCTCTATGAATCTGTGTCTCTAAATGTGATGATGGACTCTCAGGTTTTAATAAAAGGCTTTATTAAAATATTGTTTCAAAGACTTTGTGTATCATTCATAGGGAAAGTTTTTCAAAGTATGCATTAATCTATGTTACTGGATACGTAAGTGGAAAAGAACCAGACGCTATGCAGTTTATTGGACAGAGTATAGGTATAGAAGCAGTGTACAAGAACAAGGAATTGATAACATATGCATTGTCTTAAAGTTACAGTATCAGCAATGCAGAGAGGGGGACATAAAGGACTGAGACGGGATAAGAACTCCTTCAGATAAGTAGATATGTAGATAGAAAAGAAAGGAAGAGACAAGTGACTCTTAGGTGGTAAACTCAAGAATTTGAAAATTTTTGGATTAAAAAGGCAAAATATAAACTGTGCTCATTTTTACTTTAAAAAACTTGATTAATGTTTTAATAGAGTTGTCATTAACACAGAATGGAATCAGGAGAGAAGTGGACTGACTAGGGCATGGTAGTGGTCCCAAAATAACTATTTTTAGTAAAAAGTGTTTTGGCAGAGTTGTGCCATTTGAAGTTATTGCTTTGAAGTTCAGAACAGAGGAAACAGATTCATAAAAAGGAAAAAAATTTCACAATAGAAAAACTCAAAGATTTCTTACTGGATGGTATTGCCAAGGCAGAGTTTATAGTAAACAGAAGAGGAACAGCAAAATATTAGGGTATCACAGTTAATTGCTATATTATACTCCAGAAATTGAACCACAAAGGCTTTGGGGAAAATGAGAAATAACAATGACATATTTATTTCAGTGTTTCATAAGCCTAATGAGTCTCTTCTTTCTAATTGTTGTTCATAGCAGTTAATGGAATGTTTTTTCTTTACATTTTTATGCTATTGTTCACTGAATAAAAACAAATCCCAAAAGTTAGTTTCAAAATGTCACTATACTTTTCAATATGATGGTAGTGGAAAAACATGAGATCTTAGGTTTTAAAAGTTGTGAACTGATCTTCCTCAGGAACATTTTAAACCTAATCTTTTGCAAATAAATTTTACCTCATTACTCAAAAGTTCAGCTCTTTTTCACACAGAGAAATGTATGACTAAATTGCACATTTCTGCGGACAGGGATATTCAGCATATTTCTCCAGTCAAAGAAACAACACAACAAATGCAGGCTGTTTTTCATGGAAGCACTTTAATTCCATGTTTGTTACAAATTCCATGATAGAGAATTACTGGAGATTGCTCACAGAATAATTCATCCAAATGCTAAAAATATATTGAAAGTATTTTTCCCAGAAAATTGAGGCTATGAAATTAAGTAAATATTGTAAAGTAATAAGTTAAATAATAAATGCTGGTGACTTAATCCAGAGAGAAATATTAAAAGATTTATTCATTACAGCTTATGAATTCGAATAGCAAATTTTCTTATTTTTTATTTTTTAAAATTTACTTATTCTACTTAGGTATTCATGATAGAATGTGTTTTGATTCATTGTACATAGATGGAGCACAACTTTTCATTTCTCTGGCTGTACATGATGTAGAATCACATCATATATGCAGACATACATGAAGTTAGGGCTATGATGTCCATTTCATTCCACCACTTTTACTGCTCTGATGCCCTTTGACCAAATTTCCTACCCTTTGAAAAAAGTTCCTCCATTCTTCCCATGTCCTCTCCCTCATTACGGATCAGCATCCACTTATCAGAGAGAACATTCGGCATTTGATTTTTTGGTATTGGCTTATTCCACTTAGTTTGATATTCTCCATTTCCATACATTTACCTGCAAATGCCATAATTTTATTTTCTTTTATTGCTGAGTAATATTCCATTGTGTATGTATACTACAGTTTCTTTATCCAGTCATCTATGGAAGGGCATCTAGGTTGGTTCCATAGTTTAGTTATTGTGAATTGAACTGCTATAAACATTGAAGTGGCTGCGTCACTGTAGTATGCTGTTTTTAAGTCTTCTGGGTATAGTCTGAAGAGTGGGATAGCTGGGTCAAATGGTGGTTCCATTCCAAGTTTTCTAAGGAATGTCCATACTGCTTTCCAGATTGGTTGTACTAATTTGCAATCCCACCAGCAATGTATGAGTGTGCCTTTTCCCCCACATTCTTGTCAACACTTTTTGTTGTTTGTATTCTTGATAATTGTCATTTTGAATGCTGTGAGATAAAATCTTAGAGTAGTTTTGATTTGAATTAGAATAGTTTTGAATTAAATTTTGTGCATGGTGAGAGATGGAGGTTTAGTTTCATTTTGGTCCATATGGATTTCAAGTTTTCCCAGCCCTATTTGTTGAAGAAGATATGTTTTCTCTAATGTACATGTTTGGCACCTTTGTCTAGTATAAGATAACTGTATTTAAGTGGGTTCATCTTTGTATCTTCTATTCTGTACCATTGGTCTACATGTCTATTATGGTGCCAGGACCATGCCATTTTTGTTACTATAGCTTTGTAGTATAGTTTAAGGTCTGGTATTGTGATGCCTCCTGCTTCATTCTTCTTGCTAAGAATTGCTTTGGCTATTCTTGGTCTCTTATTTTTCCAAATGAATTTCATGATTTCCATTTCTATTTCTATAAGGAATTATGTTGGGACTTTAATTGGAATTGCATTGAATCTATATAGTGCTTTGGGTAGTATGGCCATTGTGACAATATTGATTTTGCCTATTCAAGAGCAAGGGAGATTTTTTCCATCTTCTAAGGTCCTGTTCAATTTCTTTCTTTAGTGTTCTGTAGATTTTATTTTAGAGGTCTTTCACCTCTTTTGTTAGGTTGATTCCCAAGTATTTTTTTTTTTGAGGCTATTGTGAATGGAGTAGTTTTCCTAATTTCTCTTTCAGAAGATTCATCATTGATGTATAGAAATGCAATTGAATTATGAGTGTTGATTTTATATCCTGCTACTTTGCTGAATTCATTTGTTAATTCTAGAAGTTTTCTGGTAGAATTTTTTGGATCCTCTAAGTATAGAATCATGTCATCAGCTGGAATTTTTTGGATCCTCTAAGTATAAAATCATGTCATCAGCAAATAATGATAGTTTTAGTTCTTCTTTTTCTATTCATATCCATTTAATTTCTTTCATCTGTCTAATTGCTCTGAACAGTGTTTCAAGGACTATGTTGAACAGCAGTGGTAAATGAGGGCATCTCTGTCTTGTTCCTGATTTAGAGAGAATGCTTCCAATTTTTCTCCTTTTAGGATGATGTTTGCCTTGGAGTTAGCATAGACAGCTTTTGCAAAGTTGAAGTATGTTCCTAATATCTCTAGTTTTTCTGGTGTTTTGAACATAAAAGGGTGCTGTAATTTGTCAAATATTTTCTCTGCATCAATTGATAAAATCCTATGATTCTTATCTTTAAGTCTATTGGTGTGATGGATTAAGTTAATTGATTTTCATATGTTGAACCAACCTTACATTCCTGGAATGAACCCTACTTGTTCATGGTTCACTATTTTTTAATATGCTTTTGTATGCAATTTGCCAAAATTTTATTGAGAATTTTTGCATCTATGTTCATCAGGGATATAGGTCTGAAATTCTCTTTCTTTGATGAGTCTCTGCCTGATTTGGGTATCAAGGTGATACCTCATAGAATGAGTTTTGAAGGGTTCCCTCCTTTTCTATTTTGTGAAATACTTTGAGGAGTATTGGTTTTAATTCTTCTTTGTAGGGCTTATAGAACTTGGCTGAGAATCCATATGGTCCTGGGGTTTTCTTGGTTGGTAGACTTTTGATGACACCTTCTATTACCTTGCTTGAAATTGATCTGCTTAAGTTGTGTATGACCTCCTGGTTTAGCCTCTAGAAATTTATCAATGTCTTCAGGGTTTTCTATTTTACTGGAGTATAAATTTTGAAAATAGTTTCTAATTATCCTCTGTATTTCTGTAGTGTCTGTTGTGATATTTCCTTTTTCATCAAAAATTTTAGTAATTTGGGTTTTTCTCTCCTTTTCCTTAGGGTGGCTAAGGTTTTGTCAATTTTGTTTGTTTTTTTAAAGAACCAGCTTTTTGTTTTGTCAATTTTTGAATTGTTTATTTTGTTTCAGTTTTGTTGATTTCAGTCCTGATTTTAATTATTCCTGTTTTCTCTTTCTTTTTGTGTTGGTTTGTTCCTCTTATTCTAGGGCTTTGAGATGTAGAGTCATGTAATTTATTTGTTGACTTTTTCTACTTTTAATGAATGAGCTTAATGCAATGAACTTTCCACTTAGCACTGACTTCATGGTGTCTCAGATATTTTGATATGTTGTATTAGAGTTTTCATTTACCTCTAAGAATTTTTTTTTATCTCTTCCAGGATGTCTTCTGTTATCCATGCATCATTCAATAGTGTAATTTTTAGTCTCCAGGTGTTGGAGTTGTTTCTATTTTTTAATCTGTCATTGATTTCTAATTTTATTCCATTATGATCAGATAGGATGCAGGGTAGTATCTCTATTTTGTTGTATTTGCTAAGACTTGGTTTGTGACATAACATATAATCTCTTTTGGAGAAGGATCCATGTGCTGCTGAGAAAAAAAGTATATTTTCTTGTTGATGAATGGAATACTCTATATATGTCTGTTAAGTCTAAATTATTGATTGTTTTATTGAGTTATATGGTTTCTTTCTTTAGTTTTTGTTTGGAAGATCTATCCATTGGTGAGAAAGCTGTGTTAAAGTCACCAAGTATTATTGTCTTGTGGTCTATTTGATTCTTGTAGTTGAGAAGCATTTGTTAGATATATATAGATGTCCCATTGTTTGGGGCATATATATTTATGATTGTTGTGTCTTGTTGATGTATAATTCCCTTAAGAAGTATGGAATTTCCTTCTTTATCCCTTTTCACTAACTTTGGTTTGAAGTCCACTTTATCTGATATGAGGATGGAAACTCCCGCTTGTTTACGCGGTCCAAGTGAGTGATACATTTTTCCCACCTTTTCACTTTCAGTCTAGGAATGCAGATTCTAGATCTGCATTGGATATCTTTTCCTGTGAGATGGGTCTCTTGAAGGCAGCATATTGTTGTTGTTTTTTTTTTTTTTTTTAATCCAGTCTGTCAGCCTATGTCTTTTAATTGATGCATTTAGGCCATTCACATTCAGGGTTATCATTGAAGTATGATTTGTAATCCCAGTCATTTTGGTTTATTTTTTGTTTTGGTTTTTACCTTGACTTGGTTTCTGCTTTGATTGGCTTTTCTTTTAATGTAGTTCCTTTCTTTGTATATTTTCATTATTGATTGTCATTTCCTCCTCATGGAATATTTTGCTGAGAATGCTGTGTAGTGCAGGCTTTTTCACTGTAAATTCTTTTAACATTTGTTTATCATGGAAGGTTTTTATTTCAACATCAAATATGAACCTTAATTTTGCTGGTTATAAGATTCTTGGTTGACATCCATTTTCTTTCAGAGCTTGGTATATATATTGTTCCATGATCTCCTGGCTTTTAGGGTCTGGGTTGAAAAATCTGCTAAGATCTGAATTGGTCTCCCTCTATATGTACTCTGCTTCCTTTCTCTTGTGGCCTTTCAAATTCTATCCTTATTCTGTATGCTGGGCATTTTCATTATAATGTGCCTTGGTGTAGACCTGTCATGATTTTGTGCATTAAGTGTCCTGTAAGCCTGTTGTATTTGATTTTCCAATTCATTTTTTATGTTTGGGAAATTTTCTGATATTATTTCATTGAAGAGATTGTGCATTCCTTTGGTTTGAATTTCTCTGCCTTCTTCTATTCTGATAAATCTTTAGATTTGTTCTTTTGATGCTATCCCATAATTGTTGTATGTTTTGATAACAATTTCTTCACTGTATGATCAACTTTATTCTCAAGGTTGTATATTTTGTCTTCATTTTCCAAGGTTCTGTCTTCCAGATGATCTAGTCTGCTGGTGATGCTTTCTATTGAGTTTTTAATTTGGTTTATTGTTTCCTTCATTTCAAGAATTTCTGATTGATTTTTTCACAATCTCTAGATTTTTCTTAAATTAATATTTTGCTACATATATTTGTTCCTTTATCTCTTCATTATTTGATTGATTGTTGCCTTTATTTGCTCTCATTTCTTTTTTTGGAGTGATCAATTTTTGCCTGTATTTGTTTGCTTAAGTCATTCTTTAATATGCAGATTATTTTAATTGTGTATATTCTGAATTCTTTCTTTGACATTTCATCAACTGTACTGTGAATGGATTCTATTACTTTAGTATCTTGCTTTATTTGGGGCACTTTCTTCCCTTGTTGTTTTTCATGTTGATCATGTATCTTCCTTTCTTACAATGCTGATCTGAGGTAATGCAGTTTCTATCCTATAATCTTATGGTGACACTACAGATTACCTATATCTCACTTTGGAGTTCACTTCCAGTCCCCAGCAAGTGTCCCCAGATGGACACTACCGCCACTAAAGATGGTAGCGGCAATAGTGGATGTAACTCAAGATGGCATTGAGAGTGGCCCAAGATGGATGCAAACACTTTCAAAGATGGGACTAAAAGGGTGAGACTTACAGTGGCTTTGGGTTGATTGATAGAGATCCAATATTTTGGTGGGCTGCTGCCTCCAGACCCTGTCTGTTGACCCAAGGTAGAGGCTAATACATGGGGAGAACTATGGGCATGGCTGCAGTGTACAAGATGGATAAAAGAAGGGAGCAAAAGCATGGATCCCCACTGTGTGCAGGGGCTGTTCTGGGCCTGGGCTCTCACACAGACTTGTGAGGGCAGTTCTAGGCCTAATTTTGGCCTGGACTCCCTCAAGGAGCCCAGGTGGTGGGTCTAGCCCTGGGCCTGGGCTCCTGCAGATAGGCAAGGGCTCTGGTGTTGAAGGGGGTGGTCTGGGCCTCAGCTGCAGGGGTCCCCAGAGACAATCCTTCACCTGGGTCTGGGTTCCCCTGTGGGTTGGGAGATTGGTGGGTAACAATCTCGAACCTGACCTTGGCTGGGCTCCTGTGGTGGTCCCTGAAGGTGGTCTTGGGCCTTGACCTGTGCAGTAAGAGGGACTCTGGTGTGGAATTCGCAAATATATAGTCTAACTTACTCACGATAGTATCTGAATGATACTATGGAAGATAAGTGTAAAATATCCTTTTGCGGAGATAAGTCGATCTTCTTCATTTCCACCCTTTCTTGGTAGCTTTGAATATCCACATACCTTTAGGGAACTTTCTCTACTTGTCAACTTCTAACTGTAGAATTTATAAACTAATGAATAAAAGCTTCTTTCAAGAGTAAGGATGTTCTACTCACTATAAACAACAGAGGACTGATGTCTGCATGTGTCATCATACCCTAAGAACAACAGCCAAATTTTGCTGAATCTGTAGACCTAGCACTTGGGAGGCAGAGACAAGAGATCACTTGAGCCCACAAGATTGAGACCAGCCTGGAGAAAATAGCAAGATCCACCTCAAAAACAAGAACAAAAACAGTAACCCCAATGGAAAACAAACACACAAAAAACCTATGAACAAGTGCACTTACAAATGTCTTTTACAAAAGTCTTTTATCATAGTATTTTAAAAAAATGTTTTGGGGGATTCAACATGATTTTTTGGCATGGTTTTAGCTTTTCTTGAAATTAGTCATGATGATATTTTATTTCATATTCTTTTGTTTCTAGTTTCTCTAGAAAGGGATCCTCAAGACAGGATGGGACCGCAAGTTGATTCTCTGGTTCCAAGAAACTCTGGTAGAGAGATACATGAGTGCATGAGACAGGGTTATGAAGAAAGTCAACATTAAGTCAGTTACTACTAAAAAAATTGAAGAGAATCTATATTTGTAACTTGGAAATTGGTGAAGAACATGCCCTCAAGTTATCCCAAGTGAAAAGCAGGGAATTTGTATATATATGTAAACACTTCTTTCATAATTGAGTGAGGGCTATTTCCAGTGGTTTAATATTCCTGTACTTCCAGATTACCTGCTCTGTTTAGTATGCTTCTACAAGAAGAAAAATTGACAGCAGAAAGTCCCAGACATTTGTGGGAAGCATCATGAATGAGGAAATAACATGAGTGAGGTTAGCCTTAGCATCTCCTACACTTGCAAATAATATACATCTTTTTTTGTGAAGCACTCACTTATTTGCTTGTTATAATAATGAAAATAATGGAATGAAATTGTACATTTGTAAATAGGTACAAATAGATGAGTTACTTTCTTTCCATGGTTCTGGATATACAAGTTTATTCCCCATGGTCTATTAACCGTGCATATGTGTGAACTTTGCTGCTAGCTCTTCTCTTTAGATGTCGCCATGTAAATGGCAAATAAGCAGCATGATTAACCATGTAACATCTTCAAATGTCTGTCAGTTATTGGTTGCTGTTTTCTTTCTATTCAAATCAAATGCAGAGAGCAAGCTAGAATTGTGCTGCCTCCTTGCACCCAGTAATAAACATATATATTTTACAAAATGGTTAATGGAAAGAGGGGACTGGACAGAAAAGATGCAAGAGCATCAAAGAAACAAAAAGTGATAATATCAAAGGGGAATTGGAACTGACCAAAGATGGAGTTAACAGACAAAATAAGTGACCGAAGGAATATTGACACAGCCCTTATTTTAAAGACACTACATGTGTTGCTAGAAGAACCTGGAATAAATGAAAAAGTGTTTGTGTGTGTGTGGGGGAGAATGAAGATGCTGCAAAAGTGATGTCAAAGAAGACTTCACCTTAAAGAAGCTCCTGGAAATATTTCATGAGACTCAACTCACACATAATAAAATATTGGAACCGATTCAGAGTTGAAAAGGACATCCCACATCACCAAGGCATAGAGCAGATGCTCAGTGCTCATCACAATTTAAACAGTGAGAAACTTAATGCTCTCTAAACTATTCTTAAGTTTTTACAGAGAAATGGATCAGTTTGTCAGTGTTTCTAATGTTTTGGATTATACTGTATGAGTCTGACTAATGTTTCATTTTCCTATTCATCTATAGAAGACAAGTGTTTAATGCCAATTTTTTTAAAGACAATGAAGGATTGTGAATTTTTCCATTAATTATTAAGATCTCTTTGCACAATTTAATTCTTCATTTTTACTTTTATGCTCCTATGCTAATGTACAGTAGTGTAGAGGAATCCCTAAATAAACAGGTATTATTATATATTTGCTGTTTTCTTTCTTTCTTTTTTTGGTACCAGGGATTGAACTCAGGGGTATCCAATCACTGAGTCACATTCCCAGCCCTATTTTTGTGTTTTATTTAGTGACAGATTCTCACTGAGTTGCTTAGCTTCTCGCCCTTGCTGAGGTTGACTTTGAATTCGCGGTTCTCCTGTCTCAGCCTCCCAAACTGCTGGGATTACAGGCATGCACCACCGCGCCTGGCATGTATTTGCTTTTATATTCATATAAAATAAAATATATATATGTATATTTTCCACATACATACACACACGGGCTATTAAAATTTATTTTCTGTGATAAGGCACGGTCCCGAGGTCATCCGGAGTCAGACTGGCCTTCCTTGCGGATGACAGCTACACCTGCCGCTGCTTGTGCATGGGTTTGGTGTTGCAGTAGATGAACCATCGCCCACACAGCTTCACCAGGTATCAGTCCTTGCAGCGCTTTTTATGTACACACACATATACACACACACACATATACATATACACATGTGTATATGTATATATATGTATATATGTATATATATACACAAAATGCATGTAAAAATGAATATACTTCCAAATTTAAATACTTCTTGCAACCAATTTTTAATGGTTGGTGAGTATTGTTGGAATTATATTCACATAAATATATAAAAATACATATCCAGGGGCTGGGGCTGTAGCTCAGGGGTAGAGCCCTTGCCTAGCATGCGTGAGGCACTGGGTTCGATCCTCAGCACCACGTATAAATAATAAATAATAAATGAATAAAAAAAAAGATCCATCAACAACTAAAAACATTTAAAAAATACATATCCATATACATCAAACTTATTTTTTCTTATCTATTAAATTCATAATATTCAATAAAATAGACAAAAGTTATATTTACATCATTTAACTGACTATTGTAAACATCCATATCTGCTGTAACTTTCTTCATGTTTACCTATACAGCAAACACACACACTTTTCCACACATATAGGAATGATTTTGTTATGGTAAGTATTATAAAATTAAATCATACACACATTTCTATATATCTTAAATCTCTGCAGCAATAATACTTTCTGAAAATTACAAATATCCCCAGGGCAACTGGTGTAACTAGAAAATATATTTTATTCATAACTACACCTTCAAATAATTATATCATAATTTGATTAATCTGTCCCTTTGAAGGACATTACCATGAATTTATTATCATTAACAATACTTTAATACATATTTTTGCTGCTATATTCATAAGAATATGTGTACAAATGTATGTCATATTTATATAGTTTTTATTGCAGAATATTTAAATTATATTTAAATACAAAATGGTTTTATATTGATTGTATGTGTGTGTTTATATATATGTATATATTTTGCTAGACTGTGTCATTGATTATCATGATCTAGCTGCAGGATTTCTTAAACATTTCCTTTTATTCAGCCATAACATCAGTAAAAAGCAGAACTTTTTATTTTCAATCCTTACAATCAATGTTTTGTTGTTTGGTATGTCTTATTCTCATATTTAGGATTATCATCAAGACTTTCATTCATTTACTAGATTTGATTGATAATGATTAAGGTAAACTGACATGTTCCATTATGATTTTTTAATCAAAAAGTATTTATATTTCTGGCATGTCTTGCTTAATATTTAGGCTACTATGTTTTTGAGTATATTTGGTTTTAAGATGTTTATGTATTTCCATGTCCCTAGGAACAAAAAAAGTTCCTATTATACTCAATATTGTTATATTTTTTAAGAAACATGCTTTGTTTTACAAATATTTTTAAACAGCATCCATATGCTAATTGAGTTTAACCATGAGGCTGTCCTTCTTTTGATATTGTTTTTTTGTAGAGAGGGGTTGTCAGCCAACCTGTGGAATAGGCACATAATCAGTACTCAAAAATGTTTTATTGAGGTGGAGGGAGTCACATAAATACATTGTTGTAAAATCATTTAAGTATTGATAGGAAGAGCTAGATTTGGAATATGCCTAACACACATTTTATTTTTATTACCAGTATTTCCTAGTATTTTATTTTCTCTACTTCTTCCTTTTAAAAAAGTGTTATAATTTTTCTTTGTATTCTATTAGATCTTCCTACTTATAACCATGATAGATATTTTGAGCCCAACTTTATTTTACTCATTTTTATTTTTTTATGTAGTACTGAGCATCGAACCCAGTGCCTCACACATCTAGGCAAACACTCTACCACTGAGCCACAACCCCAGCCCAAGCCCAAGAATTTTTGTGCTAAATATTCAGTTATTAGCCTTTCCTCAAACATTTTGTGAAATAAACATGTGGAAACTAAATTCCTTGTTCATTCTTCAATGAGTATCCTTCTTAAAACTATAGCACTCATATTTTCTAGGATTTTAAAATAAAAATTTAACATGTCCTCAATCTATTTATTTATGTATTTATTATCATCTATCATCTATATCTTTTTTATTCTTTTTGGATGAGAAAAACTTGTTTATATTTTGGTAAATTGCCAATTTGATTATAGTTCAGCATCAGTTTGAGACACAGAGGAGAAAAGACTATTTAACCAGCATATGTTAGCTTAATGTATGTAGATGCCCTACAGGGTCAGCCACAAACCTGGAAAGCTCATTGCAAAGTATAGTAAAATAACTACATACCATATTGTTTTTTTAAGTGTTTAAATTATCTTATACAGCAAGTACCATAGTAATTCTTCTCCCTGGTGGTCAGAGAAAGGCTTATTTTTATCAAAAGAAGGAGTGTAAAAGTAATTTAATCTGTCACTTTTACAAAATTTTTATTCACTCTGCTTTTATTAAGTTTACTTTTACAACTTTCACTAAGAGTATTTTACAATGCCTTTGGTTTTGGCAAATGCTTGATAATTCCCTAGCATATATGGAAGTACAAAATAACACTTCCAACCTTTAAGACCAAACACTTCGGTAAACACCACAGATGCCAAATTGCTCTAGCAGGTGCTAAATTGCTATTGGTGTATCACCTTGGGATATGATGAAGATAAATGGGGCACTGTGCATTTTCCCAGTATTCCACAATTACTGGAACACCTGTGCTAAACAACGTGGTGCTAATGCACCATAAACATCTTTGCAATGCTCCAAGGACCTTGTAGTTTCACAGTTCAACTTGCTTAGCAGGGCCTTAATTTAATATAGGTGTTGGAAGTGTTTCCCTATCCTTGATACTACTACTACATAGTGACATATCACTGTCACATCACTGGAAGCTGACCTCCCTGTTTCTCTGTCCAGTTTTCTTCCTTCTTCTCTTAGTCATTTTAAAATTTCCTCCTACTCATTTTTATCTCATTATATTTTGCTTTAGGAATGTGCATGGCTTTCTCTGTGTTAGATAAATGTCTTCATTCCTTTGCTTTAACATCAAAGACCTGTATCATTGTAAGCAGTACTAGTTGCTTTATTACTGCAGCTCCAACATCCCTGTTTTTGAGCAGTTCACCTTCGAGCCTGTATAAACCCTGACAGGCAATATGGAGGCATTAGAGATGTCAGAAATGTGTTAAATGGAAATATCTGCAAACATATTGGTCGTAGCTGTGGACCTAGCAACTGTTTTAACATGTGGATCTATTTTACCAAATTTAACCATTACCAAACATATAGCTCTGTGGGTGTTACATTGTATATATGTATCAGAGTATTTATGATAACAGCCCTAATAGTTATTATGAATTCAACTTCTGCTATTATATTAGATTAGAGAATTTTAAAGAGATTTATTTAGATACATTTGAAGTATCGTACAATTTAATGTTTGGAAGTGTGTAATACAGCGTTTTTAGTGTATTTACAGAGTTGTGAGCCATTATGACAATCTAATTTTTGAACATGTTTTCTGAAAAAGAGATTTCTGCACCTACTTGTAGTCACTCCCCATTCCTCAAAGCCTATTTCCTTCAGCCGTGGGAAAATAAGACATACCTCAACTCTGAAATGATGAAATTTTAAATTATACTTACCAGATAGATCTATCATTTCATGGTTGAAATATATCTTATTTGTAATAGTTCATCTCTATCAGGATTAGAAGCAGTAGTGGGAAGAGCAAGGAGAATTCTGAGAAGCTGCATGCTTTATGTATGCCACAGTCCAAACTATTTTTATGGATTTAGTTTGAATAACTTTCACAGACTTGTAGCTTTCTTTGAAATAAACAGAGGGTCCTCTATGAATCAAAGGTATATGGAGTCTTCACTTCTACAAAATGTATGTTACTTGTTTATTTATTTTGTTTTACAAATTCTGATTTGAAAACAAGGAGCCCTTGAGTCTCCATAAAATGTAAGCATGCACAAAAGCATGGCCTACTTTATCACAGCAGTCTCCAATGTCTTTGAAATCCAAAATATTTCTTAGAATCAGGTTGCGAAGTCACCATCAAGGCTAATTAGAAAATGAGGATTCTTCAAAATTAATGATGCAGAATAGAGGCAAGGTAACAACAGATTTGACAATCCCTGAATTTACAGTATCACTCAAACATCAGCAATTTAATCCCCCCAAATGTCATCCTGAATCCATAGGTATGTACAAAACATAATTTGAGCTACAGAATACTGGAAAAGCAAACTTTTTTTTTTATTTGAAAACATCTTACTGTTGAGTTACTATACCTGAAACTTGCACTGTGAACTCACTGTTTGGAAGGAATAATGCTGAAATAAGAATTTTATTAGTAAAATAATTTTTTTCTTTGTATACTCATGAAAACATAAAATGCTATGAAATGTTCATGAGAGTTTAATGGAATTTTGTTTGAATATGGTACTTACTGATGTTTGCCTGAAGGCAAAGACAATTCTCTTTAGAAAATGAGTAATAACACCAATGTCATTTCAAGTTTAAAACATTAGATAAATAAAGCAACTTAGAGTCCATTTCCTTCACTCGTTCATTCACTCAACAAATGTTTATAGCAAGACCTGTGACTCACATTTTAGCAGCTAATCTATTATACTAAATTACTGCTTTTCACGTCTTCTTTAAGAAATGAAATATGAACCAGGTCAGTTCATATAAAGGTCTGTGAGCAAACAAGCAAACAACTGTGAACTGGGTGTTGGAGCAGAACTGACAGAACTGTCCTGTATTTTATCATCATAACGCTCCATTTTTTCCCTAAAGAAACATCCATTTCCTGAATGAATTTTAATGGCTTACTCATGTTAAAGAATGACATGAGTCAAAATAACCACCTTGGAAAGTTAAACATATTCAACTAAAAAGGTAATGAAGTGAAAAGAAATAGAGGATTAAATTCTAGTCCGGGAAGTCTGCCCAAGTTTTCAATAAGTGAATAATGGAAATGTTTGCATAATAATAATCAATCCTTCCAATAACAAGTTTGCTGTCAGTATATAATCATGTTGAGTAATTAAATTCCAATGAACTTAGTTGCTAGGTCAGGCATATGCTTTGAGTTATCAGTGTGGCAGGGACCTCTCCCAGGTGCCTGCCTTGAGCCACTGACTGGGTCAGGTTAGAAGAGTTTCTACACTAATTGCTACAATTTCCTTCCTGAAGATGCTTTTGCTCCCTAGATCATATTGTGAATGTGTGCCTGCTATGAAAAGGCAGAGAGGAATCAGCCAGAGAAAGAATATGTGTCTTCAGCCTTAGATTCCATGCTGCTGACTCAGAGATCTCTGCCTGCATCTGGGTTCCAGCTCTGTGCCAGGTCTAAGATAAAATACTTTCCTCTTCCCAGATTCCCATTCCCTTTATTGTGATTTCTCCAAACCTTCACAGAATAGTTCAGCATTATTCCTCTATCTACATCTTCTCTCCCTCTTCTTTTTCTCCCCCAAACACACACACACACCAAAAAAACAAAAACAAACAAACAAACAAAACCCCGCTTTTTCTCTTCTTGTAATATCGTACTTGCTCTCAGATTCTTATTTTAGAATCCCTATGGAATTTTCCAAACTATATTTCTAGAGAAAATGGAAATCACCCAAAGAAAGATGGAAATTATCAAGAGTTAATATCTACCTTTATTCTACTTTATATAATCATGTAAACCATCATAGTTAGCAGCAGAGACTTAAACAGAATGAGTTTAAGTCAGTGTCCTATAACTTCTCAGGTGTATTATTTGCCAATGTTATTTCAAAGACCCTCAGTTTCATTAAGTGCATTATTGGAGAAACCATAGAATCACTTTTATATGATAATTTTAAAAATTAAGAATGATTTTGCAGGGAAATATGCTGTATATTACATGGAACAAATTGAATACTCAGATATCTGATAATTTATTTAATCATCTCCAACTAATATCTATAATATAGAAAAAATATAACTAATTGGATATATAATCAAATTTTATTTGGTGTTCTTTTGCTTATCAGTGGAAGTTGAGGATATGTTCTAATTTTCAAATATTATTAAACATATTATAAAAGTCAATTTCACTGCTTTGACCCAGGTAAACATTGACTTTTTCTCATATTTGATTGGGTTTTGACTTTCCTGAAATTTCAAACAAATGGTAATATACTATATACATTGTTTGACATCTGATTTCTTCTGTTCATCACATGAAAAGAAATACAGAGGAACAAATTTGGACTGCTGGTTATATTCTAAACTATAATTTGTGGTTGTTAAATCGGTATACACTTTTGCCAAAAGTCATCAAAATTTAAAACTATTATGGATGCATTTTATTATATGTAAACTATGCCTCAAAAAATCTGTTGATTTGAAAAAATAACCCAAAAAGAAAACTCTAGGCCAAATGCATCAGTGATGAAATTCTTTAACTTTCAAGGAAGAAATACTATATAAACTTCTTCTCAAAAGAATAACAGAAAAAAAAGAAATACTCCCCAAGTTGTTTTATAAATACAGTCTAATTTGTAACCAAAAACCTCAACAAAATTATAAGAAAAAAAATTTCTAAGCAAATAGCACTCATCAGCATATATGAAAAAGTCTGAAAAAGGTTAGTAGCTATGAACAATAAATTTCATTATATGAAGATAAAGTGTCTGTGTGTACATGTGTAGAAATAAAAACTAATGACTTATGACACAAGGGTTTCATTCTGGAAATGCAAGTATAACATTAGAAAATTTAACACTGCATCTTAACATATAGAGAGATTTTGAAAAAACATTTGAAAAAGCTGATTATTTTTTAAACTGTATTTATTCTAATCAGTTATATATGACAGCAGAATGCATTTTGATTCATTGTACACAAATGAATGCAGCACAATTTTTCATTTCTCTGGTTGTAAATGATGTAGCGTTGCAGCATAAATATGTAGTCATACATGTACCTAGGGTAATGATGTCCATCTCATTTCACTATCTTTCCTGCCCCCATGTCCCCTCCCAACACCCCCTCTCCTTTGCCCGAAGTTCCTCCATTCTCTGCTCCCCCACCATTATGGATCAGCATCCACTTATCAGAGAGAAGATTCTGCCTTTGGTTTTTTAGAATTGACTTACTTTGCTTAGCATGATGTTCTCCAACTCCATCCATTTACCTGCAAATGCCATAATTTGATTCTCTTAATGCTTAGTAATATTCCACTGTGTATATATACCACAGTTTCTTTATCCATTCATCTATTGAAGGGCATCGAGGTTTCTTCCACAGTTTAGCAATTGTGAATTGAGCTGCTATAAACATTGAAGTGGCTGTGTCACTCTAGTATGCTGTTTTTAAGTCTTTAGGGTATAGAACGAAGAGTGGTATAGCTGGATCAAATGGTGGTTCCATTTCAAGTTTTCTAGGGAATCTCCATACTGCTGATAAAGCCAATTATGAATATAAAGCAACTACCTAAATCTGATGAGAAGTATCCACAAAGAATTTACAGCAAATATTATTCTTAATGGTGAATTATTGAAACCTTCCCATTAATATCTGAAAAGATAAAATTATGCCTAATAATACAACTCTTGTTCAGCATTATACTGATGACTCTAGATAGCATAGGAGAAAACAAGAAACAAGAAGCTAAATGTTTGGAAATAAATTATATAAAATTATCATTTATTTATACACTATCACAATAAGTATATAAAAATGCCCCCTCCAAAAACAAGAAAATTTTAGAGTATTTATTTGAATTAAGTAAATACAACAAGTTTACTCTCTACAAAGTCAAGATCAAAGGATATAAATCAACACCAAACCAACAGAATTATTATATATGTAACATCACATACTACATATTATCATACAAGAGTAGAAGATGGCAATAGTGGTCATCCAGTAAAAATGATAACATGATTTCAGGTACTCTTAGCAACACAGATTTTTTTCTTTAAAAAAATAGTTCTAGTAAAATGAAAACAGATGCAAGACTGAATATTGTATGGTTCCATTCATAAAAATATAGAAAAAGAAAAACTGAAAATGTTGAATTTTTTTTTTTTTTTTTTTTTTTTTGGCACCAGGGACTGAACTCAGGGGCACTCGACCACTGAGCCACATCCCCAGCCCTATTTTGTGTTTTATGTAGAGACAGGGTCTCACTGAGTTGCTTAGTGCCTCGCCATTGCTGAGGCTGGCTTTGAACTCGCGATCCTCCTGTCTCAGCCTCCCTAAGTGCTGGGATTAC
>PVHX01004888.1:0-25263 GCA_004024805.1 Geosciurus inauris | reverse complement strand
GTTGAATTATAACCTGGGGTTTTGGCTACTGTGGAGGAGTAAGAGGGTCATAATGTCCAGGCAAATACAGTCACTAGGATACATGTTTTTTTTTTGAATGATCTCTTCTCACAGACTATTTTTCTCTAAAATTTTTGTATCAATTGAAAAATATGTATACATAAGCTATTACAAGATATTTATACATGGGCTTTCAAAAATATTTTCTGAGAATGACTATGTTACATCAGTGCTTCTAAGTCCCTGGAATCCACAAATTATAACAGAAGGAACCAAAACAAAAATCCTGCTTTTGTAGAGTTGGAATCTTGATAGATGAGGCAATAAATAAAATACACAGTAATTTATAAAAAAAAAAAAAAAAAACCTGAATGCTGACAGTGTATGGGTTGCCTGAAATCACAATAATTATGTCTAATCTCCTACCACAAATCTTACCCAATAGGGACATCTTCACTTTTCAGGTGTTTTTGAGACTCATAGTGTGACTCTCATGCCCTCCCCTGAGTTTGTTGGTATGTGAGTCAACAGAGAGACAGCTGATTTGGAATAGGCTCAGCCAAGATTGGCTTCCATCTGTGAGTCATGTTTGGGACCACTATTCATATTTTTCATCGTCCTGGGATTAGCATACTATCAGGGACATCTGTTTATGATATGGTTCAGAACAGCAAAAGGCAAGCTCCACTGTGCATGAAAATACAAAGCCTCTGCTTTGATTCCACCTGCTAATATCATTTGGCCAAAGCATATCATAAAGCTCCACATTATCTTCCTATTCTGAAATAATTCTCATATTCCCAGGCAAAATCAAGGGCAGGGAAACCTACCCTCACACAGAGATATAAAGGATTAGATAAATTTAAGTGATAAACTAAGATACCAAAGTTTATAAGTGCTTCCGAAAAGAAACTCAGGGTCAAGGGAATAAAATATGTGGGTCATGGAGATAGGATGGGTTGAAATTTTAATGTGTGGTCACTGGAGAAATCATGAGGATGCCAGTTGAAAACTGAAGCAGTGAATGAGTGAGCCATGTAGCTCTGTTGGGCAAGAAGACTTTAAAGCCAGAAGTCCAATGTGGTTTGACCTGGTCAGTATTTGGAGAGAGGCATAAGATGAAGAAGTTACTAAATCTTATAGGTACTGTGAAATGCTAGAGTTTTGCTTTTTTTTTTTTTTTCCCCTTTGGGATGAAATTGTTGTATTTTGATCAGAAGAGTGTAATCTCAAGAATTTCAAAGATTATGGACAAACGTGTTAAGAATCGCCTGTTGGAGAGGAGTCAGTGATTGGTTACCTACAAAACAAATGGAATATTGAAATTTGCTAATTTGAACTTTCTTACTAAACATACCATTTCATAATCTTCATTTAACACTATTCTTTGTTTTAGGGTGATTACCTTATTTTTGGTGATCAATTCACTAATTACTTGTGACTTCCTTTACTTCATTGTTGTTACAGGAGTTTTCACTTCTATCCCATGCACATGGAAGTGTATTTTATTTCTATAATTTCAAATTAGTTCTTCTCATATCTCACAATTCATAGTACTTGACCAAGTATTTTGTTGCTTTATGTAGTCTCCTATGCTTATATAGAGGTCATTCCATTCTTTATTTTTTATTTTAAGCATATATATTTAAACTTTTGAAGCACTGCTTTAGAGCATTCATGCACAAATCTGTGCACTCATCAATCTTGGTGTGTATCGTTCACATCATGACATTTATTCTGATATTTTGACACTTTTAATGTTTATTGTTCCTGGGAATTTATTTTTTCTTCTCTCCTCATTCCTATCTTTGGCCTCTGACTACACACAATTCAGCTGGCTTTGAATTATGGCTTAGAATTTTGGGCTCCTAGACAAGTAATGGCCCTTGTTCCTGAGACTGAAGAAAGCACAGCTGAGTTCTGGTAAGCCGACAATCTTTACTACCCCTTTGGTGTTTAAGTAGCTTGTGTCTGACTACACGCTGGACAGGTTGGTGGCAGCATTTGTAAGGACATTGACTATTGGCTTGCTGCTTCCTAGGAAAAAAGAAAACAAGGGCTGTTGTGTTGTAGGTTCCCTACAAGTATAAGGTGTGTTTGATCTTCTTTTCTTATGAATCTAGAGATCTAGTTTCCTTTGCCAGCTCCTGATTTGAACTTTCTGATTTAAGCATGTAGGTCTTTATTCCACAGGTTTTGCTCTGGTTTGCTTTCATTTCTAGCCCTCAACTTTATGATTTTAGTCATGCTTGTGCATGTCATAATAAAAATATCAAGCACTGAACAGCAGAGTGAGTCCAGTGACTCCTTCATGGGCACTTGATAGCCATGGAGGCCCAGGCGGTCCTAGAGCGCCCTTTGTAGGAGCACTCGATTCCATCTCCACTTCTCCATCTACCTCACTTCCCCATTTCCTCACTCTCACCTGCCATTGGACTCTTGTCTCTGAAACAACCTCACTCATGAACACTAGACCCTACCCCTCCTTCGTCAGAATTCTGCAGCTCTGGAGTGAGAGTGCCACATTCTCAAGTTGCTCACAGTGACCGTTTTCGTATTTTTAACTCCACTAAAATACAGTCAAAAATCTTACAGCCCTGAAATCAAAAAGCTTTTCCCCTTTCAGATAAAATACACATTACCCTGAAATTGTCATCCTTTGTTTAGGATAAAATGTATGTAAATAAATATATAATTAGACCTGTAATCCCAGCACTTAGGGAGGCTGAGACAGGAGAATCGCCAGTTCAAAGCCAGCCTCAGCAATGGCGAAGTGCTAAGCAACTCAGTGAGACCCTGTCTCTACATAAAAGCACAAAATAGGGCTGGGGATGTGGCTTAGTGGTCGAGTACCCCTGAGTTCAATCCCCAGTACAAAAAAAAAAAAAAGAAAAAAAGAAAAGAAATAAATATATAATTAGAAAGTAACAAAACATTTAACCATATTTTCAAAAGCTCCTTTTTTCTTACTTTAAATGCTAAAGTCAAATCTCTATCATGAAAATAATTTAAGTTGAACAAAAAGAACTTTTATTTGCTACAACTGCTTGGATCCTCTTTGGGTGAAAAACCCTAATTTTTGTAAGTTTTTCACTTATACATCTATAAAATGGAATTATGACTTACTTGGTCTTTTTTCTGGACTAATATTAGTACCTCATAGGGTGCTTGTGAAAATGCTTTGACATATTTATGTGCTTTGCAAATGAATGCTTTTGTTCCTTAAAAGTGTACATAATTCCTCTTCTGAAACAATCACCATAGATAATCATTTTTCCCAGTGAGTCATTCTCAAATATCTGTGAATATAATATTCACTGAGCATTTGTGCGCTTCAAATATGTAAAATAACATATTCTCAAAATTTTACACATTGAGTTCTGTGTTAGGTTACATGTAACCTTTCTTGGACAAAGTTTAATAACAATATGTAGAAAAATTTATGTATTCATTATTTTTTATTTGCTTTTTTAAATTTTGTTTACAGGGATCGAACCCAGGGAGGCTTAACCACTGAGCCACATCCCTGACCTCCCTTTTTATTTTTATATTTTATTTAGAGATAGGGTCTTGCTGAGTTGCTGAGGGCCTCCCTAAGTTGTTGAGGCTGGCTTTCAACTCTCTAACCTCCTGCCTCAGCCTCTACAGCTGCTGGGATTACAGCCATGCACCACCATGCCCAGCTTTCATTATCATTTTTTAAAAACATAATTTTTTTCTATTATTTAATCACTCCAAATCATTCTCTTTACTACAAAAACCCTTACAATTAAATTATATATGAAGTTTTTGTAAGTAATTTTCTATTTTTACTTATTTTTAAAAATCAGTTACTCTTTTCCCTTTGATTTCTTTAAGAAACCATCTACTAAATTTGATTAGAAAACCATGTTTCTTTCTTTAAGAAAGTTGTGGATACTTCTCTTCTCTGACATATGGTAGCAAAAAAAAAAACCCCAAAAAACAAAAAACCCCCAAACAAAAAAACACTGGTATTTCTGATATGATGTTTTAAGCT
Organism: Geosciurus inauris; assembly: GCA_004024805.1. Taxonomy (NCBI): domain Eukaryota; kingdom Metazoa; phylum Chordata; class Mammalia; order Rodentia; family Sciuridae; genus Geosciurus; species Geosciurus inauris. The sequence continues at coordinate 21,245 of PVHX01004888.1, read as the reverse complement.
CTATAAATTTTATGACCTCTGATGTTTCTTGGTAGCAGCATTATTTCATTTGGAAGTGTTAGAAGTCAATTTCTCTATTCTTTCACTTCCAAGAAGTTGGATTAGGGACACTTTTCCCTATACCTCTTGCTATGCCTGTTAAAACACTGGATATTTATGTAAATGAAATGCAATAAATCCATTCAACTAATACATTTTACTGAAATGTTATAGAGGTAAGTGTAGATTCATATTCAATTCTAAAAATACAGAGATACCATGTGCTCTTTTGCAGTTTCCCCTAATGGTAATAATTTACAAAACTGTAATACAACTAAACTTTTGATCTTGGTAATATCCCCTGCTCCTATTGAAATTTTTATATTTCTTGTGTGTGTGTGTATGTGTGTGTACTCTACACAATTGTATCACTGTTCCCCTACCCAGTAAGCTTTATTTACTCAGCATAATTCTCTGAAGGTTCATTCAAATTTTATATGTATTAATAGCACATTCTTTTATATTTCTTTGCAGAACTCCGTGATGTCTATGTGTTACAATGTGTTTACTCTTTCGCCTACTAAAGGACATTTGGGTTTGTTTCAGTTCAAAAAACTGCAATGAACTTTAGTGAACATATGTTTTATTTCCTTAGTGGAAATGCTGAAGACTACCATGAAATGCTGAGTCATTTGGTATTTTCATGTTTATTTTTATGAGGAACTGTCCAACTGTTTTCCAGAGTAGCTATATGATTTTATATTCCCACCAGCAATGTATGAATGATCCTGTTTCTCTGCATCCTTACAAGTCTATGATAGTGTCACTTTTAATTTATTAATATTTTAGGCATTCTCATGAGTATGACATTTTAGTATAATTTTATATTGCATTTCCCCTTCAGTATTTATAACTTTAGTTTAAATCTATATTGCATTGAGTAAATTGTAAAATTTTGGTTAAGGCTCTTTTTTTCCCCTCTATATGTATACTATCATCCCAGTTACATTTACTGAATAGGCTATACTCCCTCTATTGAATTGCTTTTGCATCTTAGTCAAAAATAACTTGAACACATTTGTGTGAGTTTATTTTGGGGCTTTTTAAAAATTTTTATTCCATTTTTGATGCTATTCAGAATGTTGCAAGGTGCTAGAGATACTACCGTGAACTGAATGAGATTCTTGTCTTCTAGGTGCTTAAGGTACTACAGGGGCAGGGGACAAAAGTAAATGTGATAGAATGTAAAAAGACTGAGCTTGAAATCTATATCAATATGTGCTTGGGCCACATCAGAGGTGGGAGACAATTCTGTTTAAGGTGGGGGATATCAGCAAGAGCTCTGAAGAATAGGCTTAAAGTGAAATATGACTAAGCAGAATAGGAGAGAAAGCATTTCAGGTCCAGAAAAAAGGTAATGCTTGTAGGGGATTTAAATATGCACATTTATGTAAGTTTGAAATAGTCTGGGAGATTTGGAGAACTGCAGATAGTTCAGCATGGCCTGAGCATACAGTCCAAGGGGACCTGATGAGAGATGAGGCTGAAACATAAAGAAGACAAACCATGGAAGACATGTTTGACATTCTAAGAATGTTCACCAAGGGGAGATATAAATTAATTTTAAGCTATAGAGTGACAGGATTAATACAAAGGAAACTATTAGAGGCTTCATATTTCTTTCTTTAAAAATCAATTATGCCATAGGTTTGTATTAGCCTCTGCACTTTCTCTTTCAATTCTTATAAATGCATTTCTTTAGCCCCTGCACTTTCTGAATCAGTTCATACAAATGGAATTCTATTCACAGTCTTCAAAATAAAGGCCCTACAAATTACAGATAAGGGAAGAGAGAGCTACTGATTCACATGAAGAAGGGCAAGAAATTTTTAAATGATAGTTATTTAAAATAATATTTTAGATAAAATCCAAATCTATTGTAAAAATTAAATCATGTCAATTAGCAACTACAAACAGTTCTTTAAAAGTTACTGTTTCCTTCCATTTTGAGGTATATGGATTAAAGTTCTTCCTATGCAAATTTGCCTTTCTCTTTTACCAATTATATTAATTGATCTTCAGGAACATGACAAGTTGATTCATGTAATTTTAGAAAATTTCCTTGCTGGAAGGTTCTTAGAATTATCTATTGTTATCTGCTTTGTTCATGAGGTTACATTTACTTATCACTGTTACATTACTTATGATAAAAACACATACCTAGGAGTTTATTCCAATGTAAGTTTCGACAAAATATTTGATTTGCATATGTGTACATATCTGTTTATCTATCACCTCTCTTGATTTTATGAGGTATATGTAATAGAGCATTAACACAGCCACGACCTATTTAACAGAAACATTACCAAGACGTTAAATAAAGAACAGATATTATAAAATATTATCCTAAACTATGGTCCAATTGAAAATTATAAGATATATGGAAAACTCCCATGATTAATAGAAAATAAACCAGCATGGAATGATGGTATGGTAAGCATGTGAATTAACACCAAAGGTCACTTTAGTTATCCTGACAATGATGGATTAGCACAGCAATTAAATCCTTTTGCATGGTATTTGGATAAAATCATAGCAGACAATATGACACAACAAAATGAAATTGAGTAGATACTTTTAAATGAGTCATAATTTTGAATAAATTTCTTATATCAAGGTTCTGAATTTCCATGCTCACATGATTTTTTTAGCTGTCACTTCAAAGTAGTAATTGCTCTATTTTAAACTTTAAAATATTTTCAGGAATAGATTTTTAGCAATTTGAACATTATTTCACATGTATTTTAGGCTTTCCATTACTACCTCCTTCCTTCCATCTTTTAAACCTGCAAAAAGGTAGCAGCTTTAACTGATGGCTTTCTATGTGCCTCCTTTTAGACTTTTTTTTTTCCCATTTTTCAATTTGGAACATTATAGTTGTAAAATGATGGGGTTAGTTGTTACATATTCATATATGCACACAGTATAACAATATAATTTTGCCAATATCACTTCCCAGCACTTCCCTTTCTCCCCTCTTCCTACTCCCCGGAATCTTTCCTCTACTGATCTCCCTTTGATTTTCATGAGATCCTTACTCCTCTACCTTTCTTTTCCTTTTTCCTCTCTAGCTTCCACATATGAGAGGAAACATACAACCCTTGACCTTCTTAGTTTGGCTTATTTTGCCAAAGTTCCATCCACTTTCCTGCAATGACATAATTTCATGTTTCTTTATGGCTCAATGAAATTCCATTGTGTATATATACTCTTTTCTTTTCTTTTATTTTTTTAAATATTAGAGCTTTATGGTTATACATAGTAGTTGGATTCATGCCAACAAACTCACACGTGCATAGAGATAGATTTCAGTTCATGATCCCCATTTTCTTCCCATCTCCCCTTCCTCTACTCCTTCTTCTGCTATACTAGACTTCCTTTAACTGTTCTGTCAATTTGTATTTGATTGGTCCTTAATAGAATCCTATCCTTCCCTTCCCCTTTCCTTTATTTTACTCTATTTTCAGAATAGGAGAGAAAACATTCGACCTTTGATCTTTCTCCTGATTGGATCCATCATCACTAGATTCTGATAACACATTTCTGTGGTTCACCTTCTCAAGCAGCTATTCCTCTTCAGTATCTCCACTGATTATCTTACCCTCTGTGCCCTTTAAGACTTGGCACTTCTCACAGATATAATCATGGACAATTTCTTTTCCCACTTTGTGCTTTCTTTCCACAGTCAGTTTCCAGCCATTCTTACTGTATTAACTAACACAAAAACACAAATATTTTCATAGCAGCCTGTGATCTATAAAGCAATAAATCCCATTTTTATTGAATGTATAGATGAGAGTTTACAAACAATCCCACTGAAAATTTGCATAGAATTTTCCACTCATTAGCTTCTTTAGAATGATAAGCGTAAAATGGATAACTGGAACATTTTATAAAACTCAGCTTTTTGGAACAAAGATATAACTCTTAGTACTCTCATGAACTCATTCTGTGACCCCCCATAAGCTAGAGCATGTTTTGCATTTGTTTTTGTTTTGTTTTACCAAGAAAAGATTGAAATATAACAGTTAGAAAATCTTCAGGCAAATGAATTCAACTTCATGGAAGTATCATACAGATGATCCATTCTTAAAAAACATTTTTATTTCTGATAACACACCTTCAGAAAAGTGCATAAATCTCAACTTTGCAATATGGACATCTATGTGCAAGCTTTGCTCAAACAAATACAATGCTAGTATCTTGTAAACTACCTTCTTGCCTCCTCACAGTTATTACTATCCTCTCTAAATGCAACCAATCATCTGACTTCTAACATTCTAGGTTTATCATGTCTGTTTTTGATCTTTAGATAAATGAAATTGGTCAGTATACATTTTTTTTTGTATCAGACATACTTTTCTTATAATTTGGGCAGTGTTTCTAAAAATAATGGAACATGAACATGCAGACTTGGGACAGCAGTTGGAAATCCCCAGATAATTAGTTTCAAGCTTTTATGCCTTGCACATAAACCATCATTAGCTTTGATGTGCTGATTGCAAAACACCATTGCAGGTTCAAGCTCGGGAGAAACAAAAGTTGCTTGGAAAACAGGTTTATAATCTGTCCTCGTCAAAATATATAGGCTGTCCTTTGGAGAAAGTATGTGTAACAGCAAGGACAACTAAAATATATTTCTAGGTCTGCATTAGATTTCTCCATCTCCAAGCTAAGGAGCCTGCAGGTATAATAATGATTTGGGACATGCTTTTTCTAATGAGAATGTTGAAGTTGTCCCATGAATTGTTATGCTCCAACTATGCAGTACAGTCTGCAAAGGCCTCAAGTATATAACTCACGGGGAAACTTAAATTAAAATTTGACTCTGGGGAGTGATGCAAATTAAATCCAAATTTTGTAAAGTTGCAATTGATTATGAAATGGTTCTGTTGCTGAAACTATATGAGCATAAGAAATATATAATAAATGTGGCTAGATTATCTGATTGCTCCATGAAGTGTTTCTTTCATCAAATGATAAAATATACTTTTATGTCTTCTAAGGGGAAAAGACAAACATTGTGCTAAACACTGTAGGCCATGCATCTCTCCTACATAGTTTGTAACACATTACTTCTTGGCATCAATTGCTCTAACATTTCGCTTAACAGTCAAGCACAGAACAAAAACCAGTCATGATGCTCAAATGTGACAAGTCTAACATGAGATCTCAGGCAGTGACTAGAAATCTGAGAAGCTATGTGTGTGCCCAGGCACAATCAGAAAAGTGTGGCCTGAGAAAACAGATGAAAATATCCTGTGTAGAAGTAAGGTATTAAGATGTAGGGAAAATATCATTTTATATAGCAGCATGGGTGATTTATTTTACATATAATACAAAACCAGTCATCATAGTAACTCTTAATTATTTTAAACTATAAACGTATACTTGAGCCTGGGTAATTTATAAACAATAGAAGCTTATGGTTCAGGAGGCAGGGAATCCTAAGGATGGGAATCCTGAGGATGGCAGTAAGCAATGATCTTTGTGCTACATCATCACAAGTTAGAAGAGCAGGAGAGCAAGAAGGCGAGAAAGGACTGGACTCACTTTTATAATAAATCTCTCTTGAAATAACTAACCCACTTTAATGGTAACATTTGCCTTCATGGCTTAACCACCTGTTATTAGGCACTATCTCCCAATACTATTGCTGTAGGGATTACATTTCCAACATAGGGCCTTTAGGCGACATATTCAAACCACAGCAATTACAAAAGCCCTTTCCATTTTTGAATTAAAATGTTCTTGCCATCCTGAACTATCATTGCATACCCATGCCCAGATAGCACACTAATGACCAGAAATTATATTTCCTGTAATCTCTACATTATGCAAAACTATGGATTATGCTTGGATGATTTTGAATTGTTTTAGTGATTACATTTATTCTATGGACATTAGGAAATATTAAAGATTGATATTTATAAAATCATACAATCATTTGTGTGTTTAACAAACATATATGGCAAATGCTTGCAAGTTAACCATATATTAATTATCTACCTGACTCACTTTACTGATGAGAAAACTGGAAGGTATTTAGTACAAGCTTTGAATATGTATATTCAATTTCTCTAAAAGGAAAAAAATAATTTGTGAACCAAATAAAAAATGCCTGGTCCTTATAGTAAAATAACATATTATATTTCCAGAGAATATGATTCTGACTTGAATAATAACACTTTATATATAAAGCTTTGTCACATATCATAGTCAATCCATGAAACAAATTCTACAAAATCTATGTCCTTCTGCGAACCTAGATGCCTAAGAATGTTTATTTTTAAGAATAAAGATACATAACATACAACAATGGAATAAGCCTTAAAATATATTTCATATTTGGGAATATAACAATATACAATTCCAAAATTATTTAATTAAATTAAGATATCCAATATAACAGTTCAATATTGCATATTTTACTTGAAATTCTTTTCCTACATTTTTCACTGAAAGAAGTTGCTAGTGACTTAAACTTTCAAAATATGGAGTCAGCATTTTTATTTTCAAGTAAATAGTTTGGAAAAGACAAATTTGATAGCTAAGAATGAAAAAAGATTAGGAGAGATAAATTATGTAAACATGCTTTATTAAAATGAGTACTATGCAAATATTCCATTTGTCTTTTATTCTCACTGAGTTAATCAATAATTGATTGCTTTCTTTGTTAGAATCTTAATGAACAATATAGTTTTTGTCTTTGTAATTCTCTAGAGTTCTTCTTAGTATTTAAGAAAGATTTTTTTCAAAATTTGACCCTGCAATAAACAGAAAATAGAGCATCATTTATAGAAAAATAACTTATGTATTGAAACTTCTTTTTTCTTTTTCATGTCCATTCTTCCCATCTTTTTTATGTGTCACAGAATGTTTTATACATAATTTAGTCATTTGTTCACTCATTAATTATCAGACATTAACTGCATTGCATAAAGTCTATGGTATTCTGTTGGAGATAATCCCTAATTATTCTCTTTCTGTAAGTGGAGCTTTCTTTTCCAGCTGTATTGAAATTACAAGTTACTTGCCTTGAAGACTCCATATTTTTCTATCATTAAGCAACTGACCAAACAGCCACATAGGTTCAGGCTTTTCTTGCTTTTGCTGGATTTATCTGAAGTCCTTAGCATGAGCCAGATGATGGAAGCAGAATAGAATGGAAATCTTCTCCCCATGGGTTGAATTTTGACTAATAAGAAAGTGGGAAGGAATCTCCCCCTTACCTCCCTCCCATAGACTACTACACCAAGGAATCTTATACTCCTAATTCCATCATACAAATCCTGTGTATGTGGTCTGTGAATCCTCCTACTAACTCCTAGTCATTTGCTCCTAGTCATTAAATGGGACCAACACTGCTAATGCATCACTTTGCAAAGCTTGCTTTCTTTCCTCATATCCTACTTCTGTCTTGCGTACTGCTAAATTTTGAGCATATACACTGTTAAGCACATACTAACTAATTACCTGTCAACTGACAATTTTCTGTATCCTTAACTGCCATTTTTCATCAAATACTTTATGTAAGGTGTTTCCTTGGTAGTAAAATTCCAGTTTTGCTACCTCTATAGAGATCAATGTTGCCAGTTTAAAAAACAAACAAACAAAAAACAAAACAACACACAAAAAAACTCATGCTGGGTCATACTAAGTACTTTTTGCTATAAAGAAAATAAGTTAAAACAACCACAATAAAAAATAACAAAATAAAATAAAACTTAAATCTGGGTGGAGGGGAGAATATTCATTGACTTGATTTACAAAAAGATGTGCTAAACAAAATCTAAATACTTAAAGCAAACACCATTTCTCTTTACTCTCCCAGATTCTGCTGCCATTTCACAGCACAAAACTCGCAGTAGTAGGTGGCCCATAAAGAGGCCAACGAATTGCATCTGTTGAATTATCAGCATCCCTCATTCTTTTAATGAACTGTAACAACTGTGCAGTGAATCAATCGACTCCAGGGATAAAATGCCCTGGGGGTGAACAGCAGAGCCTGTGAGACTCAAATCTCTGAAATGAAATGAAATCTGTCTTCAAAGCCTACTAATAATTTGAAGAAATATCAGAGCAAAAGAATGTGAATATGTCTTCATGACTGAAGTAAGCATTTTATAAGTACTGCACAAGCTCTAGTTGAGACTTAAGAAAAGTGTGTGCTTTACAGATTTGTATGTTTCTATTTAGCATTCTAATATTTAAAAAGTTTTGAAAAATAAGTTATTTAAAAATATTGAGGGGAATAAAATTATTCTTTTTAGTTCTACTTGAAATACTTTGCCTGAATTATTTCACAGATATGTACAATAAATACATGGGGCAGATATATTTTGCCATTTAGGAGTTTTTCTAAGTTCCACAACTTTGAAATGGCTGAAGACTGTATTCAATAATACATTTTCTGAGAGTACAAATTATGCTTTCTCCCCATTATATCTCATAGGTATAATGAGATATAATCTGTTTTTCTCCTCCTTTGATACTATATATATTTGCTAGGATTAGGTTGAACTTTGAATTAGATTGGTTTAGTAATTTTAAAATGTAGCAAATGATTCCTTTGATCATTATCAAGTAATTCTATTTCTATTGAAACAGGTTTTTTTTTTAATTCTAAAAACGTTAACACATTTTAATGAAAAATATTCTGGGTCAGACATTTGCTGAATAGCTGACATTTATGTAATTTGAAAATATGGTCCTCAGTGACATCATTCTTTACTATTTGATTCTTTTCTAGGATACTGCTTGTGGCTTTTCAGAACCACAGAGGTAAGAACAGCATGCATTCCCCTTTTTGAAGCCTGGCCCCTCTGGGTTATCTGATCCACTTTTATGCCTTCAGTTGCCAACTCCATTGGTTTGGCTTCCAATTTGTATCTCCATTCTTGTCCTTATGGTTCCCTTCCAACTTTGTGAAAGCTTTCTGAGGTCACAGGATTTTTCTGGTAATTCTTGTATATAAAAGTCTTATGGTCATTATAAATTGCCAACACAATCACAAATTAACAATCAAAATGCATGTATTTGCTTAACAAAAACTCTGTACATCTCTTCTCTATCAGCAAAATCCACTGTAGGATAAATCCTTTACTAATTATATCATATCCTTTACTGTGTTATTATTTCTATCCTTCATCTCTTAATGAGCATGGAGAAGTAGAGGTCAGGAGGGTTAGGGAGGCATATTTTATTAAGATTGTTAACAATGTCATTACTATGTCTGAGGTTAGAAGTGGTTTAAATATTCCTGTTTCTTTAATGGATATTTTGTCGGTACTTTGAGAATTGCTATTCCCTCTGACACACTCACATAGCATTGCCTGATAACATTGTCTTGTTCATTTGTTTCTTAATATCATCATGATTGAAATTATCACAGTACACTGCATATCAAATGCTTAGACAATATTTATAGGTGGGAAATGCACAAGTAACTGAGTTAAATGCCACAACAATCTGAGTGGGTAAATAATCGAAAAAATCTTCAGCTTTTGCTTTCACCATACCAAGAAGTTCTGTTTCATAAATGGCTTTTGTGTTTAGTATATGCTAAGTATTTGTGTCTCATCAAAACTTTAAAATTTAACATTCCATTGTAATAATATGTGTCTATCTGATGTCCCCATTTGGGTCTTGTCAGCATATCAATTGCCTAAATGTAAAAACTAGATGACTTACAGCACCCCTCCTTTGTCCTCATGTCACTAAATGTCATTTCCATCCATCTAATGATGGGGCAAATGACTCTGAATGCAGCTGGTATTTTTTATTTCTATAACTCAACCCCATGACTCCATTGCCACAGCTACCAACCTAGCTTTCTCTCTTGTTTGAATAGCCAATTATAATAAGTTTCTCATAGGTCCCTCTGCTTCCACTGCTGGAACAACTCTGCCTATCCCCTTATAATTGCCTTACATTATCCACAATAACCTTTAAAAATAGTTTAAATTTTATCACTACTCTGTTTAAGAACTTGTGATGTCTCCCTGTTGCTCTTATTAATAGCATAATAAAATCAAAATTAAAAATATCTTGTCTGACTAAACATATGTGCATCTCCTCAACCTCATTTTCTAGTTTCTAATCACACTAGCTCCTGTTATATTTCATAAAAATGCCAATCCTGCCTATCAAACGACCTTTCACCTGCCATTCCATCATCCTGCACATTTCCCTCCAGGATCACCACAAGGGATTTAGCATTTGAGTCTCAATTAAAATGACATTACTTCCAAGAGTCTCAACTTATACATCTAAAACAAAACAACTTCTTGTGAACCAGTTATTTTTCACTGTATTACTCCAATTTCCTCTTCCTTCATAAAACTATGTTTTAAATTATTATATGTAGTTTGGGTTTATGTTTTATTGTTTATTTCTCCCCACTATGCAATAAGTTAAATTTTCAAAAGTATAGCTCTCCTGTTGCCAAGTGTATTTCTTGTCATAAACTTTTCTGATTGCAAACTCTACATTTACATTTTTATTATAAATATAAGTAATTCATCTACATTATAAAAGTTTTTTTTTTCCGCTAAACAGAAATATTTCCTTATAGCTACATTGTTTTTTTTTTTTTTTTTTTGGTACCAGGAATCAACCCCAGAGGAGCTTAACTACTGAACCACATCCCCAGACCATTTTATTATTTTATTTAGAGACAAGGTCTCACTATATTGCTTATAGCCTGGCTAAATTATTGAGACTGGCTTTGAATCTGTGATCCTCCAGCTTCAGTCTCCTGAGCCTCTGGGATTACAGGTATGCAATACCATGCCTGATCCTATGACTACTTTTAAGAATTGATTTTAAGTTTCATTCAGCAAACCTAGCTCTTTGTGCATTCTCAATCTGTTAATCTTGTATTGTTGCATAAGTATTGCATAAGCATTTGATGTGAAGTACAAAGTGATAAGTTCAACTATAAGAATACATGAATGATATTAAAAAGCAAATAGGTGAATATTTAAATAGTAGCAGGGTGCTAGAATAGATGTACTAGAAGTTAATCAGAACTATTTTTTCAGATATATAGTAATTTTATGTTTTAATTTTTGAGAAATCAACTATACTCCTAAGTAGTTGTATAATTTTACATACTCCTCAGTAATATACTAGGGTACTAATTTCTTCATATTTTCTGAAAGACATGTTATTTTCTATTTTTTAAATAGTCGTCCTAATAGGTGTGAAGTAGTATCTAATTTTGACTTTGATTTTTCATTTCCCTGTGACTAATGATGTGAAACATCTTATTATATGCTTATTGGTTAATTGGATATCATCTTTGGAGAAATGCATATTCAATTCCTTTGACAGTTTTTTGTGGCAGTTGTTCATGGTTTTGTTGTTGAGAAGAGTGTATCTTGTGTTCAGTTGAAAAGGGACACATGCAAAGAAAATGGCAATATTCTTAATAAGGAAAAGATGAGTAGATGTTGGACAACCAAATATGTACCATTGATTGAACTGGGGATATAGCTCAGTTGGTAGAGTGCTTGCCTCACATGCACAAGGCCCTGGGTTCAATCCTCAGCACCACACACACAAAAAAAATCCAAATATGTACCATCATGTTAGCTTCCCTATCTCATTCAAGAGGGGATCTGTCTGTGCAGTGATACACACTTGTAATCCCAGCTACTCAGAAGGCTAAGGCAAGAGGATCTCAAGTTTGAGGGAAGACTGGGCAACATAGTGAGACCCTGGCTTTAAAAAAAAAAATTGAAAGGGCTTGGGGATGTAGCTCATTAGTGGGCCTCCATCAGAAGACACAAGTCCTTGGATTCAATACCCAGTATATGGAGAAAGAAAGGAGAAAGAAAGGAAGGAAGGAAATAGGGAAGGAAGGAAAGGAGAGAAGGAAGGAGGGAGGGAAGAAGAAAGAAAAAAAAGAAAGGGATGGAAGAAGAAAAAAACTTATTTTTGTATTTATTACATTGATTTTTTTCATTTAATGGGTGTTAATAATGAGGGTAAGATATTTTTACTTCACACTGAACAGTTTTTCTTGATTTCTTGGTTAATTTAGTAATTTTTTTTTACTCAGTTCTATGATAATTTAAATACCTTCTATAAAGTTATTTTGTCACGCTTCTGAAAATTAGAACATGTGCACCCTCTTCCATAGTGTTTACTTCTGGATTGAAAAAGAAGTTACACAGCAGTGAATATTTTCAGTAGATTAATGGTTGCACTTTAATAGTTATTTATATTGGCTATTAGTAGATGGAGTAATTTAGAAATCTTGATAGAAAAATATTGAGGAGTGAGGATGCTATTTTCTCACATTCAACAAATAGAATTCAGGTGTTCAGAGCACTGAGTTAAAGGACTGGCCACTTATTTTTACTAAGCTGTTCATATAGCACTTTCAAGTGAATTATGAGAGAGTGTTTGGAAAGGAGGATATTTTAAGATTACACACAGTATTTATATTGAATCAGTAGGAAAGGCTTTGAAATGTCCATCTATGACAAGCAAAGAAATTACAACACAGAATTGGCTCAAACAGTTTTCACAATGCAATTTTCTGAGTTTGTTGAAGCTGTTACATTTTAGTCACCCATGGAGGAAATTTCTAAATCCATTTAATGGGCCTGCCTTTTTAATTTACACATATCATTGTTCAATGAAGATAAGTGAATTCAGAAGACTTGCATATTTCTTCTATGGCTGTCATCATTATCCTGAATATAACAAAGCGAATGAAAGAAATTTGATTCTTTACGGTCAAAGTAAAATATCACTGATGATATAATTTCATATGCTTGTCGACATTTAAAAGTAAAATATCTGTCAATAAATCAGTACTTCAGCATAATATTGAGATAGAAGAAAATCATTGTTTTATTCCCAAATCTATGTCTGACCTTAAATGTGTTATGAAGGAGCCCAGCAACTGGATAATAGCCATGAACAAATGGCTAATGTCCCTTACCAGTTGGTAAATTAAGACAGTGTACTTGTATAAAAATTCTTGTTCTCTATCTACTCATTTACTTGTTGAATCTACTGTTTTTTAGTGACTATTATGTGAGAAATTTCTTACTCCCTAATTGATAAAACAGCAATAAAAGAGCATGATTTCTTCAGTCTGAGAGGTTCACATTTCAATTCCTATCACTATTGTTTTGCAGCTTGGCAATTTTGGCAAGTTATGTCATTTTCTCAGTCCTCCAGGTTTCTTTTTTGCTTGTTCATTTAGTAACAACTTCTTGCAAAATAGTAACTTCCCTACTAGTCATTATTCCAGTATGGACAACCATATCAACCTCAAAGGCAAGTCTTTTAGAAGTAATTCATTGTCATGAGAATGTTAGGGATGGACATAATTTAGTCTGGCAGTACTGCATTAGTTTTTTCTCTTCTGTCTAAAATATAATGTCTGGCTCATGATACTTTGGTTTATATTTATGACTCATATCTACCTGACTTTGTATTTTTCATTCTTAATAGTGAGTTGTTAATTACCTTTGATTTTATCCTTACAATTATCAGATTAATTCTGATATTAGACATTAATTAGATATAATTCTTTTCCTTTCACTTGTACATAATTGTGATTTTAATTGCTGAGTATAGACATTAAGAATTATAGGGGTTGGGATTGTAGCTCAGCGGTAGAGTGCTTGCCTTGCATGCGTGAGGCACTAGGTTCGATCCTCAGCACCACATAAAAATAAACAAATAAAGATATTGTGTCCACTTACAACTACAAAAATATTTATAAAAAAAAAGAATTATATATTTTGGTTTTTTTTTAATGGAAGCTTAAGGGAACTATTGTGTCTAGTGGACCAGAAATTCTTCCTCATTTACATATTCCCTACCAGAACATAGTCATTAATAATATTTTACATTTATGTAAGTAACTAACACTGAGTACTTGCTATGCGAGAACATGATCTAAGGGTTTTGTTTATTATGTCACTGAATTCTTATAATCCTATGAGGTTAGTATGAATGTTATCTTCATTTTATAGATGCTTCAGAAAGATAAATAACTTATCCAAAGCCAATATGTAGTGAAAATTTTTAGTTTGAGTCATTATTACTCAGTTAATTACTAGGTTTTAAATAGCTGCAATCAATATTTAAAAACAAAAACATTCAAAGCATAAATAAAAATAAATGGGGTATGGAAATAATTTGATAATTCTTCAAATTATATAACACCACACTAACAAAATTCTCAAGAGTTAAGACAGATTTATCAAAAACTACATAGAAAAATAGGAGAGACATGGTGCACTGGTTATTTTTATTTCATGTTTTGATTTTTGATATGCTAGGAAATGTAGGACGTTCTTAAATTTATACTTTGCTGGACATTCTTAAATTTATACTTTGAGTGTTGATCTATGTTCAGTTTTGCATTTTAAAGCTTTTACTACAAAAGAATCAAATTCTTATTAGTTTGCCTTTTCAGAGGCTATGATCCTATCAAGATATATTTAAATAAATACCATGTTTAGGAACTCTTTTACAATTGCTTATCGTAGCGTGAAGTTCAGTTTTGTTCAGTCTAGACTGTTCTCTTTTGTGTAAGGCAAAATTGTTAAATTATGCCAACACCTAAAAAAATAGACACTGCTAATAAAGATGTGATTTCATGGGGTGGGGGTAGTGAATGGAAGATATGGCAACATTTGGACCAACATTCAACTAGAGCTAAATTTTTGTACTACCATTCAGGCAGTATGTACTTTTCAGTTCTCTCAGGAGAGAATATGAATGTCTGTTATTATTCATCATCGAATTTCTGTTTTCTTTTCCATATAAAATAAATATTTCCCTGTTTTCTATGTCTCTAACTAAGATGTGCAAATGAAAAATAAATCTAGATGAGTTAGTGTTTCAAAAAAGAATAGAACAAAGAAATGACAAATGTCTAAGGGGATATATATGCTTACCCAAATTTAAAAACTACACAATGTTCACATGAACCAAACTATCATGACATCTTGTACATATGTACAATATTTATGAGTCAATTTTTAAGAAAAAGAAAGACATTTCCTTGTGAAAATAAGTATTGTTCTTGGTTTTTTTTGTAAATAATAAAATGAACTCCTTAGTATGAAATGTGCATTTTTTTGTGTTATTGCTCACCTCAACTCCACCAGCATTTGGTTTTGTTATCTCTGTTGTAATGGTGTCCAACTGTAAAGATGCTTCTTAATTTCAATTTGTGTGTTTCTATCATTTGCAGTGATGTTTTACAGCAGAATAGTGGTTCATCAGTTTAACCCAGTATTCAAGGTAGGATTATCAGAGAGATGCATCTGTAACAGAAAATTAAGAAACAGACTCACTGTACCTAATGGCCTAAGAAGTTTAATCTGTTTCCCAAATCACTTAACTTGCTCTCTAGGACTTTTCCTTTCCTCCATTTTTCTTGCTGAAGAATATCAAGCTAAATATCGTATTCTTGCAGCCTTCATGTGAAATCAGATTATATTTTCTTTCAAACATAAAGTTAAAAATTAAAATCTATCTAGTCAACAGGCTCCTATATGGATTATTTCTTGAAAACCAAAGAGAATAATTGAGTTTAAAATGCTTGCTTAACATTTCAGGGTGACACAGGGTAAATTCAGTGGAGGATCTTTCTCTGTCAATATGAATTTCTTAATGGAAATTCATTTAAATGAAGACCAATCAATTTGAAGTATATTATCTCACTCTAGTCAAGACCAGGCTTCATTGAACACATGCCCTCCCCTACACAGAATAAATTACATCTTGGCACTGCAATTCTTTTAAATAAATATTTCCTCTCCTTTAATTTTGAATAAGCCTTTACCATCTGTTCTGTCCTACAATTGCAAATGCCAAAGAACATAACTTACTATTGTGCCATTTACAAACTGCAGACAGGGAAGTGATTTGGTGCTAGGCATATCGTTGTTCTTAATTCTAAACAGTCAGTATTTATTTTCCTTTTCTCATGCCTCAAATATAATGAGAAATATTCTATTCTGACATGTTGAAATTTTGCCCAGCAAAAAGAGAGCAAGGAAGGAAAAATGACTAATTGAAAGACTAAGCTAAAGCTCTATCTGTAATAATGTGATATACCTAAAGGACTGTAATCATGTAGAGATGTTAAGCCTAATGTGTCATGCAGACACCATACAGATGGAACTGTAGCCAAGAACCTTGGTAAAGAAAAATCTATCCATTGTTGAAAAGGGACAAAGGACCTTTGCAAAGAAGCAAAGAATTAAATGTACATTCATCCTGCCTGAATCTTTTGATAATCTGCATTCTCCAAAAAGAGCAAAAATTGCTTGGGCATTAAAGGCATCACAACACAAAATATATATGGGTATAATAAATCTGGTTAAAACATAAAAATTATGTTCAACTCGGCTTTTATCAAGCCCTTTCTTGCAGAATTCAGTGTAAGTCACTTAACTGAAGACATTCTTAATGAAAAGAAAAGCTGCAATTAATAGGGGAGAAAAAAGAAAGAGAAAACAGGAAACCTTTGTAAACAAATTCATAAAGAACTAAGGTCGTTCACAGGAAAGTGATGACAATTTACAAAACCGGAGCTTGTGAGCCTTCAAAGCCTTGGATAAGACAGGCTTCCCTGGTTGTGACTGAACATGCCCTTGAGAAAATTCTGTATTCCCTCTAAGCTCAGTGCAACACCCTGCAGCTGCCAGAATGGCCTCTGCTCTCCAGGATGCTGTACCTTGGGCAAGGTCATACCGATCTAGGTCCCTTTGTCCATAATTCAGGACCAGACACTACTAACAAGGTGGTCAATGTGGTAGAATTAAGACATAGACATACCAAATCTCTCTGGATCTGCTTGCTATCTACAGGTACAATAAGTCTATTTTGTTGTAGTTCTTCCTAGGGCTAAAGTCAGCTCTACTCTTTTCATCTTTAAACATCACTTAGGAGTAATCATTTGAGGTCATCATATCCACTCTACTTCTGCCAAAATCCCTTTTCTCTTTTATGATGGAGACAGTGGGAAAAGAAATAGTGATATTCCAAACGAAACAAAAATTTAGAAAGCTAAGATATTCTTGCCATTTAAGAAAAGGAAAATAATTCATAAAAGGTGATAATAGATTTTCTGTTTGATATCAACATGATGACATAGGTCAGCAAAGTCCCCCCAAGAAACAATGACTTAGAAATGAAATTTAAAAGTATATAAATATCACACAACATAAAAATGATAAAAAATGTGTAAATTAAAAATGAATTCAGAAAAAAAAATGTGCTCTCTGGGTTATTGTAAACAAACAAAAAAATCATCCTTTCTTTCCAAACAGTTATTAGTCAAACACAAAAATGTAGTTTATCTAGAATACTGGAATAAGATAGTAGAGCAAATCTTACATGTCAGAATGCCTATAGCTACAGAGTTCTGTCAGACCTCAGAGGAAAATTAATTCTGTGCATGTACAACAAAAAGAAAAGGGTAGATCCAAGATGGCAATCTAGAGGGAGGCTGCATTCCTTGTCGCTCCTTGACTAGGGATTCAAATGGAGGAAGTACTGTTTCTCTAAAAGGCAGCCATCACTGCTCACTGATCCCTTACTGTTTACCCCTATTTGTGCCATAGATTGTCCTCCATCTGCCAGCATATTGCCAATCTTTTGAGCACAGATTGCTGGCTGAATGCTGCCTATCATCCGCCATTTGCCCATTGGCCTGCCTCTTCCGGGCCCATTGCTGCTGCCTGATGTCCACCTGCAGATCGCCTACTGATAGCCTGGAGACTGCCACAGAACCCCAGCGGATCGCCTGCTGCCCACTGCTCCTTGCTGCCTGGAAGTCCATTGTCACAATACCTACAGGTTTGTTTACACATGCCCGCTTCCATCTTGGGATACCCGAAAGGGCCTGCAGGTTTGCAGCCACCACTGTCTCTATCTTGAGGTGGGAACACCTCAGTCTGGAGACACCAGCCAGGGCCTGGAGATATATTGTGGAGGGTGGGTACCCGAAGGTCTGGTTGTACCTGAGGTCTTTCTGCTGGGTGTGCTAGTGGCTGCCATCTGGCTGCCTCTTTGCAAGGTCACTCCTTTGTGTGAGCACGTCCCTGGTGGTTTCTCTGCAATTTGAAATGGCATTGAAATTTTGGGACTGCAGCAAGGCAGAGCCTGGGGAATCTGAAGTCCAGGTCCATCAGATTGCACTGGGTTTGCCTGAGCCAGTCTGGGTCTAGCAAGCCTGTGGAACACCAGAGACTAGAGGCAGTTTCCTGGTAGGGAGAGTAGGTTGGAGAAACTGGAGAAAACCAGACTCTCTCTACAGTGAGTACTGAACTTCACAGGGATGGAAGGGGCCAGCTACAATGGGTGGAAACACTGGAAGAGGGCATGAGAGCATCTTGCTATGGGCTCACCCACCCAACTAGCCAGCATGCACGGGACTGGAGCTACCATCAAACTTCAAACAACCCCACCTACTGGTGGAAAAGGGAAGCTGAGACAATTTTTGAAAACCAATAGAACCAACGTCCCATTAACGGTCTCTCTTTCTCTCTCTTTTGTTTTGTTTTTGTTTTTGTTTTTTGCCTTTCCCCTCTCTCACATCTCTGCGGTCTTTGCATCCAAGTAATTTTATGCATCAGTTTATTGAGGAATGGGTTGTCTGAATAGTATATTACAGTTTTGTTGTGTATCCTTATATTTTTACTTTAAAAAAAATCTGTATATATATTTTCTCTCATTTATTTCCCTGGATTGTCTCTCTCACTTCTCTCATACTAACAGCAAACCTCTATTGATTCCTCCCTCACTCTTACTATAAATTTTTATCTCTATCTTCTCTCCTTCTCCTTCAAAATACTACATCTTACATTATTTTTGTTCCCTCATTGTCAATCATTAGAAATGGTAAACCCTTTTAACAAACTTACTGTTCATATTGTAGACAATAATTGTACACATCATTTCTGTTTCTTGTGACAAAACTATAGATGCCTTAATAGGAGCTATTTCATTTAAGGGTGTATGTTTGCATTGGGTCCTGTTAATATTGATCTCCTCCTTAAAGGTGAGGTACTGGAAGCCTTCAGGGACACCATAAGACTATAGGGTAGAAACTGTACTGCCTCAGATCCATATCATTGAATGGGAAGACACACAAACAACATGGAAAAACAAGGGAAAAAAGCACCTCAAACCAACCAAGATGTTCCAACAATAGAATTCATAGACAACACAGTAGAAGACATGTCAGAGAAGGAGTTTAGAAGATACATAGTTACACTGATCTTTGAAATAAAGGATGGTATAAGAGAGAAATACAGGAAGTGAAAGATCACTTCAATAAAGAGGCAGAGATCATAAAAAGGAACCAAGTAGAAATCCTTGAAATGAAGGAAACAATAAATTAAAATTTCAATGGAAAGTATTACCAACAGACTAGACCACTTAGAAGAAAGAACCTCAGGTAATGAAGACAAAATATATACTCTTGAAAATAAATCAACTGCATGAAGAAGATGATAAGAAACCATAAACAGAACTTCCAAGAAATATAGGATAACGTGAAAAGACCAAATTTAAGATTTATCAGAATAGATGAGGCATGGAGATACAAACCAAAGTAATATACAATCTTTTCAAAGACATAATATCAGAAAATTTTCCAAATCTAAAGAATGAAATAGAAAATCAACTCCAAGAGGCTTACAGCACCCCAAATGTACAAAATTACAGCAGACTCCCACCAAGGCATGTTATAATGAGAATGACTAACATACAGAATAAGATTAGAATTTTAAAGTCTGCGAGAGAAAAAAATCAAATTACATATAGGGGGAAACTAATTCGGATTTCAGCTGATTACTCAACCTATACCCTCAAGGCCAGGAGGTCTTAGAACAACATATATCAAGCTTTAAAAGAAAATGGATGCCAATCAAGAAGTTTATATCCAGCAAAATTAAGCCTCAGAGTTGAAGATGAAATAAAAACCTTCCATGATAAACAAAAGTTAAAAGAATTCACATAAAAACCTTCCATGATAAACAAAAGTTAAAAGAATTCACAACTAGAAAGACTGCACTCTAGAACATTCTTAGCAAAATATTTCAGCAGGAGGAAATGGAAAAAAACAAACAAACAAAAAAACAAACAAAGAAACAAACAAAAAACAACAAAAACCAAAGAGAGGAGCTACACTAAAGGAAAGGTCAAAGGAGGAACTAAGTTAAGTTAAAAATCAAAAATAAACCAGAATGACAATGAATACAAATCATATCTCAGTAATAATCCTGAATGTTAATGGCCACACTTCATCAATCTAAAGACATAGACTGGCAGATTGGATTAAAAAAAAACTCAACAATATGCAATTAGGCAAAGTGAAGTAAACAAAGTTAGTCAGAAGGGATAAATAAGAACATTTCATGTAGGAACACTCTCCAATACCTTCAACCCCTCCCTTCCATCTTTCCCCATTCTATGCTAATAGACTGTGCTCTTGACAGAGAGCACCCATGTGACCTTTGGACCTGATTGGTCCAAGAGTGTATTTAGGCTTCAGTACTTTCTGGAATAAATGGTGTTTTCTGCATCTCACTCTGGTGTTTCTGCATCTCACTGGGGCAGAGCAGATTTTTTACCTACACCTCGGGGTCTGGGGAGAGTGGCCCTGCAGATCACTACCATCCAGACAGACCCCATATTGTCTTCCTCCCTGAAGACCCCTTTCCTCGTCTTTCTGGACCCAAACTTGTCGAGCAGACCCATGTGGCATGAGCCCCTTAAAGCAATAATTGCATATTGCTTAAAGGAAACATACATCAACACGACATAACAATCATAAATATTTATGCCCCAAACAATGGAGCATCTACGTACATCAAACAAACCCTTCTCAATTTCAAGAATCAAATGGACCACAACACAATAATACTGGATGACTTTAACACAAATCTCTCACCATTGGATAGATCTTCCAAACAACTAAACAAAGAATCTATAGAACCAAATAATACAATCAATGATTTAGACTTAATGGACATATAGTATATTCCATTCATCATTGAGTGAATGCACTTATTTCTCAGCAGCATGTGAATCCTTCTCTAAAATAGACCGTATATTATGCCACAAAGCAACTGTCAGCAAATACAAAAGATAGAGATACTATACTGCATTCTATCAGATCATAATGGAATGCAATTAGAAATCAATAATAA